>VZTF01008544.1:131113-348964 GCA_013397755.1 Cnemophilus loriae | reverse complement strand
GGGTGGGCAGGCGGGACGCGGCGCCGGGAGCGCTGACACCGGAGTGGGACCGGCCGGCGGCGCCCCGAGAGCGGAGCGTGGGGGCGCGCCCCGTCACAAGTTCATGCTAGCGAAAGCAGAGTCCCCTCGAGACTTGCTCAGCCCCGAGACCGCTCTGCGCCCGAGGGCGGCTCTTTGTGTGCCGGTGACCGTGGCAGAGCGCGGTGTGCGGGCTGCTCTGGCCGCCGGCTCGGTCCGAGGCGGCGCGGAGCGGAGGGCAGCGCTCGCTGCCCGCGGGTCGCGCACCGGGGGAGCTCGGGCGCAGCCGCCCTGAGCTGTCAGAGCCTCCCCGCCGTGTACTGTGCCCGGGAGAGGAGGAGCGGGGTACGGATGGCCCACAGCAGAAGATGCTGTTGTTAAAAAAAAACAAACAAACGAACAAACCACGACTGACCGAACCAAAAACTCCAGATGCACTTTGTGAACCAAGCATCCATCCTTGTGCAGCAGGTTTGAGTCTGGAGAGAAGGGTGTGCCAACAGGGTCGGTGCAGCAGCGCTCAAACACGGGAGCTCACTCTGGTGCTTTGCCAGCCTGGTTGCCTGCGCAACCCCGAAGGAGGTGCAGCGGTGGAGCGGGCACAAGCCCCACTCTGTGGCCTGTAGTTCTCATCCTCATGCTGACAAGTTTTCACGTGTTTTTTCTTTGTAGCCAGTGTCCACACTGCTAAATGTTGCTTCCCTGCTCAGAGAAGTTGTGTGAAAAAGAGTTTATCGTGAGGTCGAGTAAGTAGGTACTTCAGGCTGGCAGGACTAGTTCAGGTGGTGGTAGGACACGGGGGGATGATTAAACTGAAAGAGGGCAGATTTCATTTAGCTTTTAGGAATAAATTCTGCACTATGAGAGTGTGAGGCACCGGAACAGATTGCCAAGAGAACCTGTGGATGCCTCATCCTTGGTATTGTTCAAGGCCAGGCTGGATGGGGCTTTGAGCAACCTGGTCTAGTGGAAGGTGGCAGGGAGCTTGATTTAGACTGGAAGGGAGCAAAAACCGAGTGTTTCTCAATATAGGAGGGTTACTACAGAATAGTTTGTGGTGCGGGTTTTTACCACATTAGCCACTCTGCTTTACTTGGTAAGGCTTTGGTGGTACATGCTGCAGAAGGACAAGCCATAAGAGACTATGTTAGGTTGCAAACAAAAATACAGTTCATGTATTTCAGAAAAATAAGCTGCAAATCTTTTTCTATGTGTACATATTTTATGAACATCTTGAGAATAGAGCCCTGTGTGTGTGTGTGTTGCTTTTCCATATGGAAAGCTATCCTACGTCTTCAGTTAACTAGTGAGAGAGTATGGAGAGGCAGTAGGACAAGAGACAACAAGCACAAGTTGCAACAAGGGAAATTCCAATGAGATATCAGGAAAAAAAATTTCAATGTGAGAGGAGTCAGATGTTGGAACAGGCTCCCCAGGGAGGTTGGGATGTCCTTGCAGATATTCAGAACTCAGCTGGACAAGCCCCTGAGCAACCCAAGTCAAGTTCTCCCTGTTTTGTTGGGGAAATAGGACCAGGAGAACACAAGTCACTTCCAGATAATGTTATTCTGTGATTCTGCTGTAAAAAGTCAGTGAAAATTCAAGTGAAAACAGGAGAAGAAAAAATGCTTTGGATATTACTTCACAAACACAATAGCAATTTTGGCTTGGGTTTTAATGACTTTTCTTTTTTCCCTTTAATATTGCAATTAGGAAGAAATTCTTCCACTGAAGAGGAAACTGACGAATCTTCCACCATAGAATCACAGAATTGCTAGGGTTGAAAGGCATCTCTGGAGATCATCTAGTCCCCCTCCCCGCCCAAGGCAGGGTCACCTAGAGCAGGTCAACACAGGAATGTATCCAGGTGGGTTTTGAATGTCTCCAGATGAGGAGACTCCACAACTTTCATGGACAGCCTGTTCCAGTGCTCTGCCACTCTCAACATAAAGAAGTTCTTCCTCATGTTGAGGTGGAACTTCCTGTGTTTTAGTTTATGGCCATTGCTCCTCATCCTGTTGCTGGGCACCATGGAAAAGAGTCTGGCACCATTCTCTTGGCACCCATCTTTGAGATACTTATATGCATTAATGAGATCCCCTCTCAGTCTTCTCTTTTCTGGACTAAAAAGGCACAGCTCATGCTGGTGGAAGATTTTGTTTGCAATTGATTGATACTTCAGTGGGATTAAACACAATCTCTGGTTTTCAGAGGAAAGCTTTTGTCAATTTTTAAAATTTTCATCTTCGTCAAGGATAAATGTTGCATAGCTTGGATGGGAATAGACTGCAGGAAACACAGGGTTACTCAGCTTCTCACTTTGTGGCCTTTTGACTGCTTTTGAGGGATGGGGGAAATAAAACTAGGATCTACTACCCTAACCGCTCTAGCCAGTAGTTGCATGTCTGCTGGAAAATCTTCTGAGGCCTGCAGATGAAAGGCTTGGAAACCACTGTGTCTTGGAGAATGGGTCATGATAACTTTTGTGAGGTGCTCAGCAAGTGCAGAAAAGCCTTTGTTGTGTGTGCCTGAACGTGATGAGCCTCTGGGGATGGAGTGCAGTCTTACAGAAAATGTTTTGGGGTTCTTTTGAAGTGTAGGATTCTCACAGGAGAAAGTAGACATCTATTAATCTCTGTTAATGAACTGCACTTGTTATATGAATTAGTGTAGGAATTTCCTTTCTGTGCCTGAGTGACCTGGGATCTTAAGGAGATACAGACTTGCCTAACATCCTGCATCAGGCTGAGAGGAAAGCAGAATCCTCGTGGCTGGCTGGAATCCTAGTACCCACTAAGCAAGCAGTGCTGCTACCTCTGCAGACAAGTGGGAGATACTTTGGGTACAAAGATGTCTGTTTGCATGCAGCTTTATGAAGTTACTTTATACTTTCTTGGTCTGCAGTTTCATTTGGGTTGTCAAAGTTGATCCATGTGGGTGACATTGCTGAACATTTTATTTTTTAACTTTTTAAGTGAGCGTAAGATTTACAAGAATGGTGCACACTTCTTGAGGTATCCAGCTGGGAAAGCTTTCAAATTAGGAACAATTTCTTTTATAACTAGAAGGCTTATTGTCTTCCAGGGAGCTAACAGAACTGCTTGGAGGAATAGGTATTGGACATCCAGTCCTGCTAACTACCAAAGCTGTACATGTAAATGTGTGTTTTATACAGCAGCTGGAAGTTTCATGACGTTAAAAAAAAAATTAAACTTTTTCCCCCCTTGGAGCCACAGATTCAGTGTACGAGCAACTCTTTCCTTGTAGTCCTTCCAACCCACAATTGATGGTGTTAAAATTTACATCTCCAAACAAAAATGAGCAGTTAGTTTGTAAACCGTGTTTGCAATGGGTGAGTTTTGCAGTTGCCCTCATTGTGTTTAAATCTACAAAAACCAAGGAATAGCCTAAAAGGAATATTGATTTCTCTGTTTTGTGCCCTCCATCGTGTGTGGGGAGGGGGGTCATCTTATCTGGCTTCAGGGTTTTTGTTTGTATTTGCAAGTTTCAGTGCATTGCTCATGTTTAGTTATGTTATTGTGAGGGGAATGCTTGGATTTTTTTACCTCAGAACTTGAAAGGAAGTTCCTAAGTAATAACAAAACTTCAATAGTGGTCTGGATAGAAATCACACCTGCATCAGGCAGGTGTGTGCATAAAAGAAAATCAAGACAGTGTGGAAACACTGGTTTGAAAAACTTTCATTTTTTTGTTAGGCCTGCATCGTATGCTGTGGAGGAGGTATACATTTATTTTCAAAGGAATGAAGCGTGAAAGTTTGCTGGTTCTATTAGCTTTCCTTTGGAGGTGGGGAAGATGAATGTGTTTTCAGAGTATTAGTAATTTTTTTTTCTCTCTCCCAGACCAGCTTCTCTGGTGTCTTGTCCATATATGCCTCTCTTTTTGTTTGGTTGCCATACTGATTGCAGAGAATCTTGGAAAAACATTATGGCAGTTTGTAGAGTAGGCAATAGCTGTATTCGGTATTTCCGCTTCACATTGCCATCTCTTCTCTTTTCTGCCGGAATCATCCAGAGCAAATGAGAGTAGAGTAGTAGATATGAGGCTGTGTTTCGTTATTTATCCTATTCTGCCTTCAAGCTTACAGTTAATTCAGAGTACAGAAAGGTCTGGGGAAAGCTGATGGTTTCTGCTGTCTTTTCTGGATGTGGCTTGCAGTGACATGGCTCAAGTTTCACACTGTAGTCATCCCGTTGGGAGGGATCTAGAGCCCTGTTTTTCAGTATGAAATTATTGGGGAGGAAGATATTTAAAAGCACATCTGTCTCCAGTAGGTTTAAATCTGCTATATGGGGATGCCTACCAGTCCTGGACCATCTACAAGCTCCAAAAAACAGGAAGGTTTAAAAACTGCCAGGCTTTCCAGTAATGAACTGAAGTATTGGGATTTGCACAAATGAGGTCTTGCTTGTTGGTTCTGCCAAGGTAATCCTGGCTCACTAATCAAAAACCAACTCCAGCAGTGAGAGGAAGTGAGAAGAGTCTTCCCTTAGATGAGTAAGACACAAATCGTAAATCTTGGACAGCTCGGTGGCTTTTGGGGAATGCACTAGGGACTCCACTCCCCTGCACCTTCAGTGGTTTTGCATTGCTTTATTCTTGCTTGCTTTGACTTGTGATATATACATGCTTCAAATTACAGAAATGAGAATTTCCGAGGGCTGGTAGCAACCCTCTAATGGCCAATAAAAACATAAAACCTTTGGATCTTCAGTATTTGCTGTGCAAACTTGTTGTTCATGTCAATTAAAATATTTCTCTTGTTGAACTTGCCAGGAGCCTGTACAACAAGTACACTGGTTTGATTGCATGTGAAAGTTGCCTGTCCTGTGGTTTCCTATGCAAGACAAAAGTCTTAAGTGTCCACTTGTGTTCTTCAAACAACTGCTATGTTGCTCTCCCTGCTCATGATACTGGAAGTTCTCAGGTATTTTGGCCAAGATGGGCTTGGTAGCTTTAAAGTTGTCACAGCAACAGCTGTGTTTATTTTGGGCACATTGGGGAATATAACCATAATAGAAGTAGAAAGAAATCTGAGTATTTAGGGAGGCTGTTACAAAAATCGTCAAAATATTTAAAACTAAACAGCAAGTGAAACTTTTTATTTAAATCGAGGCAGTATGAATTGGCTTTATTTTGGTAGGGTGTTGCAGTTGGATTTTTTTGTTGGGTTGGTTTGGTTTTGTTTTCTTTTTTCCTGACCTGTCCGACTTTTTCCTATTAGGCTATTAAGAGAGGGACGAAAAACAAAACCCAACTATCCAAAGAAAACAGTTAAAGTAACTGTCAGTGTTTTGTATGCAAATTTTTTGTAAGCTGTAGAAGGGAGGAACAACAGTAGGGTTTTGAGGTTTTTTTGGGAGGGATTGGTTGGGTTTTTTATTCTGGTAATACTGCATTTATATCTAGAATGATGTAAAGCACAGAATTCTTCCGGGCAAGCTTTTCTAAAAAATAGAAGCACCCACCATGCTTTATTTTTGCAAGTAGATAGCATGCTGCCTTTACATGGCCAAAAAGGGTTGTCTCATCTACTTTGTTTTGCACATGCATGGATCAGGAATCCTTTACAGTTTTGAAGGCCCTTCAGGTGAGTAGGAGAAACACACTTAAGGGAAGACAGGCAGGTCTGTAGGTGGGATTGACTGTGTGGTGACACAATACCCATTTCTGAGATGCCTATGCTTTTAAAAAGGCTTGGGTTATGTTCTTGTTGACAATTTTCTTTTCTTATTGTTCTCAGAAGAGAGAGCTCTTCTGTACTCTAAAGCGTTTTGATTTTGGTCTGACTTCTCAGAGGATTATTTAGTTGCAATACACTTGGAGTTAATTACATTTCAAAATTCATTAACATTGTGGGGAACAGAAAGGTCAGTTTAGAAGCTGCTTCCCATAAGTCTTGAAAAGAGATGGTCTGAACCTAAATCACAGGTCTGTAGCTATATCTTTCTTAATTAGCTTTTCTGTCCTCCTTGGGCTTCCTCATTTTGCTGTTGCGAAAGCCATACATACTATCTTTTAGATAAAATATGTTTGGACTTCCATTTAGGTTACTAAACACTCAAGTTACAAATGAGCTTCTTTGGAAGACAAAAGAGGAGCATCATCTCCAAGCGGCTTTTGTTAAAAGACTGCTCATCACTCACAGCTTGTCTGATGGTAAGGTTAACAAGGCTTTGCCTAACAGAAGGTGATGTCAAGAAATACTCTGTGGAGAACCAGAATGCACCTCATTTTATGACCAAGGTCATAAAACTCAAGCCTTTTCCTTTCAAAAATATTAAGTGGTCTCTGGGCTACATTGTGCTGGCTAGCTAAAACACTCTGTACAGTGAAGTCATAGCAAAAAATGCTTGTGTGAATATGTTGTGATAATATTCTAAATATATTGGAAAATTGGATAGCATTTTTTCAGGAATGTATTTTCTGCTTTTGAAATCAGACTCCAGTCTCGGAATCAGGAATTGCATATAGGCGTCTGTGTACATGTTTCTTTTTCATATTGTCCACTTTGTCATTTGACAAGGAATTTAAAGGATTAATTCAATCCCTGATGAGAGGGAATATTACTACAGCTTTTTCAAAAATTTATTTACTTGGTTTACTTTCAGGTTTTCAGGTTATATGGCAGTGTGGTATATACACCTGTGAGAGGACAAATCTGTTGGTTAAATGGGATGTTCTGCTTGGGTCTGAGGAGATGAGAGAGGCTTCAGTTCCCTACCCTGACAGACTTCATGTGACATTGAACAAATCGTGTATTAATTCTCTCTCTGTTTAACCCCCTTTTGTCCGAACGACATTTTGAAGATAAACGTGTGACAGAATATGATAGTCTGAGATATTGTAGTGGTCATTGCCACAGAAATACTGAGAGGAAAAAGGTGCTTTTGATAAATCCTTTTGTTGTGGACGGGTTTTGGCTGTGTCAAAGAGATAAGGCAGATAGTGTTAGAAGGGAGCTCCTGTGTAGACTGAGGCAAAGTCAGTGGTCCAGCTGCTTTTCTTTGAAGGATGTCGCCACTGTTGGCTATCAGAGTCTCTGTGCAGTTTTACTTCAGGAGTTATTATATTTGGTTTCCAGAGTCTCATCAAAGGGCTTCAGTTTTCAAATGTGTCCTCACCTAAAAGAGTTCACGTCCAGAAGAAGGTAACCAAATCATTTATTTCTTGTTTCCCGTGGTGCTGCTTAGACTTGATTTGCGAAAATGCAGCTTCTTGAAGCTTTGTTCATCCTAAGTGAATGGCAAGCATTTTGTTCTCTATCAGAGAGTACTCAGTCAAAAGGAATTGTGACTGTTGTGAGGAAAAAAGTGGTTGTCGCAGTGGTTCTCTTATTTTCATACGAAATTAGGGAGAAGGAAGTTTGCTTTTGCTTGGGGTTTTACAAAAAATGATAAACATTGCAGGGTGCTAGAACGAGAGACTCTGTAGCAAAAGTAACTCGTACAGAAGCTAAAACACTTCATGATCTGTGGGGAAAATAAAGGCTGTCTAAATTTTTTCCCCCCTTACATCTAGTAAAGGATCTGAGATTAATTAACATCTGTACTAGCTCTACTGCACTGATTCCCTATAAAAACTGTTTTCAAATCCGTAGTGCCTGTCAAAATCACCAGTGATGGTAAGTGGAAGTTCTTCATTTGTTATTTAAATACAGGGCTCTTTAATCAAAATTAGTAGAACATATGATGAAGGTACAGCAGAGGGAATTGGGTTTTACATGATTTTTTGTGGGAATGCTCTGTAAAATGGTTGAGCAGGTATCCTTTTTTTACCTCCTGTTTCCAGATGGTAATTGATCCTTTCTCTCCCATCCTTTAAATTCATGTATTAGTAAAAAGTGTCTTCTGTCTCTTGCATCTAGCAAAAATCTGGTATTACTGAATTAGCTTGAGTGTATTTTGTATGATAATCACCACATTTTTTTGGACATAAATTTTTAACACTTAAGGAAGCCCTTCTTTCTGGGTTGCTTTCTTAGCTTCATGTGCAAGTACTTGCACATTGTTAGCTTTGACTCCTGTAACCTGTTCAAGAAGAGCTGGATGTTTTGTTTTCATAGCTGTCCCTCTCTGCAAAGACAGGTTTTCTGGTAAGATGTAAGAGTTAGTTTTCATCTTGGACTGGACAAACAAGTCTCTTGTAGGGTTTTTTTGGAAGCTGTGACTTTGCACCTGTTGCTGACCCCCTGTGAGCTCTGTTTTAGATTGCAGTGGTGCGAAGGAAAGCCCTGTGTTTCCTCTGTTACAAGGACAGCCAAGGGGGTCTGTGTGCTCATGTGAGTGTGTATGAAACACACTTAGACAAATCAGCTACTGCATTGTTCTTCGGGACAGACAACTTGAGGATGTTTCTATTTGGATTGTCTCTCCTGAAGAACCAGGGGGTAGGGGGAGGTGCTCCTATCCACCATCTGTGCTGGGTTTTTTTGGTTGGTTTTTTTTTTTGGACCAGTAAGTTTTTAGATCTAGGGCTTGCAAGAATCTAGGTGCTGCTCATTCATACCATGGGGGCCGGAAAGACAAGAGTCCTTTTGAAACTGGTGAGAATTAAGTTCCTCTTTGGATCTTGCTATAAGATTCATGGTCCTCTCAGCTATTTGTCTGCTTTTCCTGTCTCATCAGTGAGGGGAGAGAGCCATTTCCAGGCCACTACAGTTTATTATAGACATGATACAAGTAGGATCAGCTCTCTTTGGAGATGTCAGTTGTGTGTAGCCTCTTGACATTAACTTAGAAGGGAACACCAAGTTGGGATAAGATGCTACTGCCTTTCCCTGGGCAGCAGAGGTGCTTGCCTGCAAGACCTAGTCTGACTGGCACAGCAGTGGCTTCTCAATCTTTTAGCTTATGCTTTTTAAAATTTATTTATTTTTTTAATTTTTCAAGTGAAAGCTGTGGAAAGTGATGACATGATTTTTTTTCCACCAAGAAGTGTTTCCTCATCGTTATTGGTGAGCAGGCAAGCAGATTTTCAAACATAACTTGTGTTTATATAATGAGGCATTTGTTTTTCTTTGTTTTAGAATCTGGGTTAGAGGATGTTTGGAGACTGGAGGGGTGGATAGGAAGTGGAGAGCAATTATTTGACTGAAATTTATTTTACTCTCTTGCTCTTTAGAGCTGCACTGAGGGAAGCAGACCCTGTTGTGTTGAAAATGGATGTTTGGCTTTGTTTGTAAGCATGGAAGCACAGTGATTAGGTTTGTGTTACAGTTTCTGAGTACTAATGCTTTAGAAATAGACATTTGGATGCTTGCCAAGGCTTGCTGCTTATCATACTTAATGATTCAGAGTAGAAGTCATCAGGAGACGGGGATGGAGATGATAGTGCCTGTGCCTGTTTGAGTGAAGAAGCAGTACATCTCTGCCATAAGTAAATAGTATGTTTCAGCACCCCTGAGAGTGTTTATTTTAAAAACCTCTGCTGATCAAGTGGATGGTTGGTTCAGTTTAATGTAGCTGGCCCAGAGAGAGGATGCCAGCATAACATTGTACTCTTACGAGGTTACTAAATGCTAGCAAGTGACAATTCTGTGAGATGAGCAGCTGGAGCCTGGATTAACAGTTGCTAGTCAAGGGGATTTGATTTATTATTTCTGTCTTTTTTTTTTTTTTTTTTCCTGATGTGGAATGTCCTGGACATTTCTGGGAGAGGACTTGCTCCTTATAACTCTTCTTGTAGTTTAATAATAGATGTTTCCAAAATACGTACAACAAAGTTGTTAGAATAAGTGAATGTTTCTTAGCTCTTGCTTAATTACTGCTGGAGACTATTGTGAGGCTCCTGTTGTTGCTTGACCTTTGAATGGAATGGCAGATTTCTTTGGAGGAAACTTTGATTTTCTCAAAGGTCTTTACATGGTGTTTTAGCCCAGATTTCAAAGCTTGCTTTTGAACTCTAAATTCCAGTTATGTGTCTTTTTACCTTGTAAAATACCCTAGATTTGGGAATTCTTGTGCAGATTAGAGCTTGCATTGTTTCTCTGAATATTTTGTTTTTTTTTTTTTATTCTATCCAGATTTGATATGAAGTTTTATGCTTTTCCTTCATGGCAGTGTCTTGTGTTGAAATGGGCATGAGTCCTAAAGGGGTTGGGGCATGGGAAGCCTTATGACATTGTTTCAGAAAGAGTTTGAGAATTATTTCACCATATACAAGTTTTGGGTTAGATTTCAGAAGACACAGTAATTTTGTGAATGTTTACAGTAGTTGATTAATGATTTTATGCCTCTGTTTATGTCATAGCAATTAGGAGGAAATAGCATTAAGTATGGCCAATATTGATGTAGTCTTTTTGTTTAGTCTTATTTTTTTGTTCTCTTATTACCTTCTAAGAACTTTTTTCCTTCTGCTCCCATTGGATTTACAGGTAGTTTCCCAGTTCTTTTGTTACTCTGTTCCTCTATAACACCAAACCATGTTTAGCAGATGATGATTTCCCAGACGTTAATTGCTGGTGGTCCTATTTCCTTCAACCAGGTTTTCTTTCTTCAGTGGCTTGCATCATAGAGCAAATACTCTTGCCTCTGTTGCTGGCCTACATCTAGAGAAGAGCCACTTGAATCTCTGCATTGAAAATCAGAAAAAAAAATAGGATCTTAGAAGTGTCCCATAAGCAGCCCATGCTTTTGCATTCTTAAAAGGTAAGGAAAAAGGCTACTATTGTAGCCACACTACTGAGGTACTGTGAAATACACAGAAAGATCTTGGAATTGCAGTGTTGGTAGACCTCCTCTGTACAAGTCTGATGAGATTACAGGTAGAAATTGCATTCAGATTGGACAATACAGTACCAAGAAGAGGTTGTTAAACAGGAGAGAACTATAGGGGGAGGAGGGGACAGACAGTTGTCTTGATCAGAAATAGTTACACAAGATTTAGACTGCACATGGCTTGTCTGTAAGACCTTTACTCCGTGTTTCAGAGGTTCCCTCTGAAGTCAGCAGGGGAGGGACAGTGGCATCTCCATAGACTAACTCAGGCTTCTTATGCGTCTGTGACAGCAGAACCCCTGACTTAAGCACAGAGAAATGCTTGAAGTTTGGTGGGAAGAATCTGAGTTGTCATGGTACTTATTCTCAGAAACACTGGTTTATGACCAGTGGTAGGCTTCCAAAGAGGAGAGGGAGAAAGGATGGGGAGGGGCGAGAGGAGCTGGGAAGTTACGCTAGCAAGGTTTTTAAGTAGACAGGTCATCACTTCATGTCAGCAGGTGATTGAAAGCTGAGTGCTTAGGATGCATGTGAATAATGACTACGTAAGGCACTGGAAAAATAGCACTGCAGGGGGTATCTATCCATGCTTAATGGGTGGATTTGGTGCCATGTTTGTTTCTCCCTAACTCTTGCAGTTCCATGAAAATGGTGCGCAACAACAGCTTTGATATGCTGAAATGTTGCAGCAGATATTGTAAGGCAAAGGCTGTGAAATTGCTGACTTCTCAGTTCCTTTCATGTCTGCAGCTGATTGTTCTTTTCCTAGCAGAACTCTCCATACAAATGTGCAGATTTCTTTTGTGTTGCCTTTTGGGAGATAGCACAATAAGTAAATTAGGGTGAATAACAAAATAACGGAGCCTAAACCCTACCACCTGTTTATCTGAGGTTTTGTGGGGGTTTTTTGTGAGGGGGGAGTTGGTTTGTTTTGGGGCTTTTTTTGGGGGGAGAGGATTGTTTTTGTGAAGTAGAGATTTTCAGAAGTGTGATTAAATGAAAGCTGAAATAGAAAGTGCTTCCTTCTCTAACTGTGAGCTCTCAACCTTGGCTCACTATTAATGAGCAAAACCTATCAATATCATCCATTCAGTAATATTTTTCTGGGGAGTCAGTCAAATTCAGCATGAGTTATTTAATCTTCTGATGAACAGCCTTACTTCATTAGGCCTGTTGCATTTTCCCTGTCTAGTTTTGAATCTGATACTTGTCTCATCTAATCAATGAAGCAAATTTTGGCAAAGCGATGGGATTCTTTATAGCTCAGCAGTTGTCTGTTTTTTGCACTGTGCTACATGGAAACAGCTGACAGCTTCAGTTCTTTTTCCTCTGGAACTCTTTGGTTATGAATTTTAGAAGCTGAAAGACTTTTAAATAGCATATAGTATCTTTCACCTTCTGACCTCAGCTCAAATACAGCTGAGGCTGGCAGTAACTGGATCTTATTACTGTGCTGAGGTGTTCAGTTAGCTGTGTGCAATAAGTTCATTTAGGTGGTTGTGATACTGCTGCTCTGCTGGCTCAAGGATACTGCATGTCATGCCAGCGTGAGAGTGTGTAGCACCAGTGGATGATCCAATGGCTGTTACCTAGTAGGGATCCCAGTGGGCTGATGCACTCTTCTCCCTCTATGTAAATGTGCTGTGGCTCTAGTGATGGTGTATGTGCTGCTCATGCTTAGTGCAAGAGGGACTTGAGATTCAGAAAGATGTTAATGAGGGTTACGAAGCTTGGGGGTGGGAGGGGAGGCATGGACCCAACTGTCCTCAAGATAAGAGCTATGCCTGTATGCTGAATTTCTTTGTACTGCCGTGCTGCATAGTTAGACTTGTTTGTTTGGAGCTATTGTATCAATGATAAATTTATTCTTTACAGAAAAAAAAAGAGGCAAGCCTGAAATTTCCTGCTCAATGTCATAAACAAAGAAATCTTTCCGTCTTCTTTAAAAGAAGCTGTTAAGTGTCCTTGCTTCCTCTTCACTCAGTCAGTACTGACTGGAGAGCACAACTCTCTGGATTTTATCCTCATGCCTCAGTTTTCATCTAGAGTGTCAAAGAGGAAGGTAATTATTAACACTTTTTATTTAATTTAAAGGGCACAGAGAGGTGATGTGCCTTTGGTGTCATTTTCCTAATTTAATTAATAGCAGTATCAGGAGCAGGGTGATGATTCTCTGCACTCTTAGAAGGGCTAGGATTTTCCCAGAAACCTGTGCATCATGTCAAACAAAACACTGATGGTCAGCAATGTGGAAACTCTTCTACTTGCCCTTAGTTCAGCACTTGCCTGCCTCTCCTGGCTGGAGTGGTTTGAGTTTGTTCAGTCTGTGAGCTTTATATCTGCACAGTGTTCCTGAAGAGTAATTAAGTTGTTTTTCTGAGGGAACTTCTGAAGCACAAGGTGATTCAGGGAAGTGTGAAAACAGGTCTACCAAACTGTGGGCAGCTTTTGCCCAGCAGAGCCTTCATCCAGCCCAGGCATAGAAACTCATAATTTCCTGTCTTTGAGCAGCAACTTTTTAGAGTCTTTCCTTGCCCTGTTCCCTTTGGTAGGGAAGCCTGCTACTGCGGAACTGTGTGTTGGGCTTCAGACTCGCAAAATGACAGGGAAGCATGTGGGAGGGAGTGATAGCTGGGACAAGAAAAAGTGGGGTGAGAGAAGCACAGGTTGCTGGGCAAAACTTTCCCGATTTAAGCTAGAAAAGCATACCTTTTAATGTATTCTGCTTAAAACGAGCTTGTGAGAGACAGGAATAATACTGGGGGAGCAGACAAGTGATAAGCGGCATGTTAAGGGACCTATTCCTATTGAAAAGTATTTCTTGCTCCTTTTTGCAGCTGTCTTCAACACCTCTGTGGAATTTGCTCACTAAAGCCTCCACTGTGAGAGGAAAAAGTTGTATTTGTGGCACGAGTAGATGTTAAAACAGCTGCTTTATACAGCCAACACAGCCTAAAAGCTGTACAGTCAGCTTCAGAAATGTTTCCTTAACTTAGTCTCAAGACAGAAATATTTTTAATACAAAGGAGCTCATAATGCAAGGGAGTTGATTTGCACAGGCAAATTTTATCAATCTGTTAAGCTCTCTGGTTATTTTTAACTGAAACTTTACATCCACATTTTTCCTTAATTTGGAGGTAATGCTTGCATTGTATGAGAAGAATGACCAGAGAACTTTTTTTTGCGCTCTAAAAGAATCATTACCATGCCACGAGCACAAAATAATTATGAAACTGAAGGCAGATCAGTTGAATGGCTGATGCTCTTGCAACAGGTTTGTTTTGGCTCGCAAAGCCTGAAAACAGAAAATTTTCATACAGACTACTCTGGGTCTGCATCCAAGCTTGAAATCGAATTGTTGTGAGAAATAAACGTGGTGGTCTCAGGCAATTCCTTTGTGAATATGGTCAACATCAAAGAAAATAAGAAACCCACACTGATTAAATATA
Source organism: Cnemophilus loriae (assembly GCA_013397755.1). Taxonomy (NCBI): domain Eukaryota; kingdom Metazoa; phylum Chordata; class Aves; order Passeriformes; family Corvidae; genus Cnemophilus; species Cnemophilus loriae. Next base: position 334,758 of record VZTF01008544.1, on the reverse strand, counting down.
TAGTTAAGTCTGAGATAAAAATGACAGGCTTAGCTATTCAGCTAAATATAGTATGTAATATGGCCCTGGTTAAAAATATTTCCTTACTCATACTCTATAAATAACATCATAAGTACGCTTTATACTTTCTCCAAACACCCATTCTTCACTTCTGTTCTAGACTGTTTGCACTCCTGATCTGGGTCTGCTTCCTGGCAAGGCATCTCTCCAATTTTCAATGAATCTCTTTTGTTTGCTTTAATGGCCAATGAATGGTTAATGGATTGCAGAATGGAGAACCTTTAGTTCCACATGAGCAACGGGGTTTCTTAATGCAAACCTGTATGTTGCATTTGGTCCTATTGCACAGAGCCTTGTGATACTGTGCCGGTCGTAGCTATGGTTTGGCAAATGCTCCTGCTCAGCTGGGAAAGGAGGTGGGAGGGAAGAACAAGGGAGAGGAGAAATAGTAAGCATTCTTTCACTTTCCTTCCTTCACTGTGTTTATGGACACTTAGAACAAAGTGATGGTAGCACTGATGTGAGACTTGATGTGTTCAGACTCCTGAAGCTGTACTTATTAGCGAACCACAAAAACGTTCAAATAAAGTATAAACTTGTGGAATGTTCTTTTGTGTTCTCTTGCATGCACTGCAATGTCTTTGAGAAAGAAAAAGAATTGCTTTACTGCTCTAAAAATCCTGGAAAGAAAAATAGTTTCGAATTGGGAAAGTTTGTAGTTAGCCATGAAAGTCAGAGTTTGCATTGATTGTTCTTATGTTAGTCTTACCAACTTAAGTCTGTCTGTGACACAAAAGTTAGGTTCCTGCTAAGAATTATGGTTCAGTTGAGCCTGATACTTATTTTATTTTACTAGAAATAACAGTGTGTGACCAAAGTAGGGTTATTATACTGGCATATCCTGAAATTTCTTGGAATTTGCATGTCATTATTTAATATTATTTTATTTATGCAACTCTATCTTCCGTTTGTTTTATTTGGAGATCAGTCTGTAGGGCTGTATTTTCCTTCTTGGGAGGAAGGCATGCTAAATTTGTTTCATGAATAGTAATATTTTTCCTGCATGTCTTTTAGTGTAGAGGTAGTGCAGAGCTTAGATGCTGTGTTATTTCGGAACTTTTTTTGTAGGAGAAATAAGGCATAGTCTCCTTCTGGAGAAAATAAGATCAGTAATACATGTGTGTGAATATAGAAATAATATTTCAGGTTACAGGTAGTTTTATCAGCATGATAAGGATGCCATTTTTCATGCATGACATGAAGCTGAAGCATATGTAATAAATTGTTTAAACCTTTTCAGCTTTCTTCTTTACCTTGCTTGTGAGAATTTGTGTCCTCCCTGTAAAGTAAAAATGAATAAGGAATGGATATAAAGAATTAAAACACTTACTGCTGGATCTCCTTTATCCGTGATGTTCAGATGAGACAGTTTTGATGATGTTTCTCCTCATCCGTGGTAATAGATAGCTACGATTGAGCAAGGATGGGAGTAGTTAACAAGTTCTGTGGATAAGAAGAGTTAAATAACCCAGTAGATTGATCCAAAATACTTTCTATGTGTTTCATACAAGTTTTTCTCAAGGTGGAAATGGCCAGGTTGCATATGAAGGTAGATACCAATGTACCTATGAAGCGATTGGTGTGAGGTGCTGTTCAAAGTAATTTGGTTTCTCTGGGTGCTCTCCTCTTGGAATTTGGGAGCTCGGGCAGCAGTGAATGTGCTTTATGCTTCCAACTGTTTAAATATTTTCATAAGTTAGTGCATGTGAACTCACTGATGACTTTCTGATAAGCTCTGTATTGAATTCTCCCTGGGAGGAATTCAGAGACATTGTTCGAGCGTGCAAGGATGGGGTTAGGACAGTCAAAGTCCACCTGCAGTTGAGTCTAGCAAAAGATGTGAAGGGGAACAAGAAGGGCTCCTACAAGCATATCAAGAGCAAGCAGAGTGAAGGCCTGCTGCTGAACAGGGGCAGAAAAGGCTGAGGTACTTAAAGCCTCCTTCACCTCAGCCTTTACTGGTGGAATTTGCCTTCAGAAATCCCAGGCAAGGAAGACTCATGACTAGGGCCAGATTGTTCCTATTAATACCCAGTGACAGGACAGGAGACAGTAGTCACAGATTGAAATATAGGAAATTCCACTGAAACATCAGAAAACCCTTTTCATGTAAGGGTGATTGAACACTGGCACAGGTTTCCCCAGGATACTTAAAACAACTCCTGAGCACCTTGGTCCAGCTGGCCCCACTCTGAGCAGGGGATTGGAGTGGACGAGACACTGCTGAGGTGCCTTTCTGCCCCTCTGTGCAGTGGGACTGTGTGCCTGGGATCTCATGGCTGTCCTTTTAGAAACTTGGTTAGGAGTAGGAGTGAAAAGTCAACTCCAGTGAAAAGCATGGAAAAATGAGAAGGACGTGATAGACATGTTGCTGATTAGTGGCAGTTCTAGGAACAGAGCTTGGGTCCTAGTATCAGTCTCAGTGTAAAGGAGATTGATGTGTCAAAATTGCATGTCACTTTTATTAATCACTTGTAAGACTTGAATTCTTTTCCAGGACTCTGGAAACTGATTAATTAATATGCAAGAATGTAATTTTTGTGTTGCAAAAGGAAAGGTAGACTACCTGACTGCTAATCGTATAACTTTAGACACTATGAATCTTACTTGCTAAGTAGTAAGGTAGAAGGTGGATTATGCTGCTGCAAGCTTTTCTTGATCATGGTGTCCTTTGTATAGGTTTCTTTTAGTGGCTGTGTGAAACCTACTTGTTGTCTTGCATCGTGTCCTTCTCAAGGAAGGATATAGTGAGTGGCTAAAGAGAAAAATAAGTAGTGACTTCGGTAAAAAAGCGTGAGTTTGCTTTACACACAATTAAGTATCCTGTTGGACTTGACCCAAGGAATCAGGATAATTTATGCCTATAACATACTGTAGCTGAAAACATTTAGAAATACCGTTTTGTGAGCTTCTGTATGTATTCTACAGAAGTAAGTTTTTCCAGAAAGAGTCTTGGATAATGTCTGAGTGTGAGGGAGAAAAAGAATGGATATCCAAGAGAGAATGTACGTGGTTGTGTTGGGAGGGGAATGCTCCTTAGCAATGCTGGTTATCATTTACCACTTTTAGCACAAATGCTTTTTTTCCCCTTTGTGGTATGTTTTCCCTCTTGGGTCAGTAGGAGAGCTGTTTCTTAGAACAGGGAAGTAGTACAGTAAATCCATTGTGCCTCTAGGATGTATTAACTTCAAAAGATATGATGCCTCAGTCTCTTAGTGAAAGATACACAGAATCTAGCCTGCTTGTTTGTTGAGTTTTTTTCCCCTCTTACCGCAATGTGATTTTTTTTTTTTTGCAAAGGCATGGTCTAATTCTTTCAAGTGAAAAATGTTGAAGCAGATTTGTTTCAATGAAATTGATACCTCTGGCAAGTTGGATCTAATTCAGATGGCTGTGCCAAGGATGGAAGTTCTGAAGATTAAGGATACAAAAGAAAACAAAGAATTTTTTCAATTAGAGCTTAACTTTTAAAAAAGTGGAGCAAACTGAGCTTAAAATTACATGTGAATTGAGAGCTATTGTGTTAATTTATTTACTAAGATGAGCAGCAATATTCTGAGATTTTCCTTCATACAAATGACATTTATGTGGCACTGGTAAGCATTCCTATCTAAAGGAAATTTTCTGGGTTTTTGCAGCACTTCTGTTTGCTGGAGTGAAGGAAGATCAATTTGAATACTTGTGCATTCCTTTTCCTACAGTCCCCCTTTAGCTGTGTGTGTTAACTAGATCTTGTTAACTGGCAAAGAGATTCTGAGAAAGTTTAAAAGGAAACTTTTAAAGGGTCAAGACTGAAAGTATCAGGGCAGGCTCTGCTATCTTTGCAGAACTTTAATGGATGCAGTGATGTTGCACGTTGACAGAGAATTCTTTTGAATAATTTAAGATACAGAATTGAGGTACATAATTGCATTTAATTGATTTTTCTTAATTTTGCCTACTCTTTTTTCCTACAGTATCTAAATAGATTATAGAAGTCTTACTTGTGATAGTCTCCATGTAAACAGATACCAAGTACTTTCAAAAGGTAAAGACCTCACTTTCTACTCTCTGTACCTCTTTCCACCATCTTGCCTACTGATTGCCTAAAACTCTGAAAAAACTGAGTAGCAGGAAAAGGACAAACCAGCTAATAGTGACTTCTCACCCTTTAACATGGAGTCTGCTGCTGAATCACCATTGGATGAGAAGGGAAGGAATTCTGAGAAAAATCAACAGCCCAAGACTAGGAAACAAAGGAAAATAAAAAGGGTTAAATACTTAAAAGATGTCTTGTGACCTTAGCGGAAGGGTACCTGTCTGGTAAAATTTTAATCAAGCAGATTAAACAAGACGGTAGCAATTCTCAGACAAGTGGCCTGCATAATTTTCCTTTTAAACATTTTGTCACTCCTGGAAGTCGAGACACCCCGTCTTAGCTGCAGGCCATGCAAAATGTACTTTTCTTTTAGTGGGATGCATTGTCCTACTTAAGAATGAAATTAGAAGTTTTTCTGCTATTTTCACGCCCTTTGATGCAAACCTCAATTACGTTAGTGGGTGGCAGCACCCAGTCTGCAAGCACAAGCCCAGGCCAAGAGGGTCTTCTTGAGAAGGAGGGGGAACTGGTACTGCACCACTGCCCAGCAGCTGTTTAAAGCTGATGATTCTCTGCTCTGGAAATAAACAGTGGCAATAAAGAGAGTTGGGAATACAGATAAACACTGATACTGTAAAGTGAATATTAAATTCTACTTTATGCTGTAGACTTGTATGCCATTTTTACAAGGCTGTGCTTTCGTTGCCCTGTGGAACTGTACAGACTTTTGCAAGGAGTAGGAAATTTTCCTCAGGTAACCTTTGAGTAAGAATAGTTTCTCAGCACTTTGAGATGGCAACTTTATGATACACTGGCAATGAGCATCCACTTATCCACTGTGTTTGCTTTTCTAGTCTGTGCTTTCTTGGGAAGGCAGGAGTGAAAGCAACAGGATGAAGAATTTCTTCTGAAGTTATCTGGAAATTAAAAGTTTGTCTACTTAATACACATACAGTATTGTGACTTAGTTTTACTATTTTGAAAAATGCTGATGGGACTTCTTGTTGTTAAATGGTTGGGTTTTTTTAATTAGTTGTGCCATAGTTGGATTGTGATTTCCTTACAAACTGAAGGGAGAAGTTTGAAGTTGAAAATCTAAATAATCAGAGCAATGTTGTAGAAGCAGTGCTTATCAGAACTAATGCTAAAAACCTAGCACCAATATCCTAAAAAGAATGTTTGAGACCAGAAAGAGGAAAGGGTCTAGAGATGATGTTCATAATTATTAAATACAAAATAAACCTCATGAAATGCAAACTTTGGTTTTAGATAGACAAGAATTTGCAAAGAAGGTACCTTTTACAGCTGTAGGGAAGAATGAGAAATTACTCGAGTATTAAGCTTATTTCTGTCAGTATGTGATTCCCTGCACCACATGAACAAGTATCTACAGTAACAACTATGAATCAAATGGTATTCCAAAAAGTTAGCAGTATTTAAAGCTCCAAGGAGGAATGTTTGAAATTGTCGGAATTTTTGAATATCTCTTTTGCCGTTCTGTTAAAGAAATAATTTGAAACTTGGATCTGCATTTGAATCTGGCTTTCTGAAAGTGAATATCAGTATGGTCTATTAATTTTGAAATATATTGAAATTGTCATCACGTAGCTGACAGTGACTACTAACAGTTAAGAAAACCCCATGATCTAAAGAGAACAAATAACTACTGCTTACTGTTGGACTCGCATCAAAATCCTTCTCTCTCTCAAAAATGCAGCTGACTGTAGCTGCCAGCTAATGTACAAACAGAACCGAGAGAGGGAACAGCTGCGCTCTGAAAAACAGCATAGCTCAAAGGCAGCAACACCCGCCTCGGCTCCTCTGGTATTTGGTTTCAGGCTAGAATTATGTATTTTGGGGTACTTTTATATATGTCAGTAAGCTTTGCTAGGGGATCTGTAGGATTAAGGATTTCTCAAAAAGGAAAAAAAAAGTAACAGTATGTTGATTTTAAGAGTAACTTCATCCCATTTTTTCTTACCTTTGTGCTTTTAACATTTCTTACAAATTTCTGTAATAGTCAGTTTTGTTCAATAGGGTTTGTAGGTCCAGTATTATGCAGACAGCATCTCTGAACCTACCTGGTGAGTGCATGTTGGCCAAAAAGGTCCTATGCCTGGCTCACCTGGATTTTGAGGAATACCATGTAGAAATAGGTGGCAGTTACCTAATAAAATATTTCTGCTTGGTGGGCTTCGATGTTATGGGAAGTGGGACCTCCTCATTAGAGAGCAAACGGTGTGTGTTGTGTTTCAGGTAGGACTGGTGCTGAATCTGCATGTTGCAGATACAAAACAAGATAGCAAGTGGTGGCTAAAATTAGGTCAATTACACTAACAGAAAAAAATTAAGGCGGTGAATATGGAGAGTGGTAAGTATGAAGGTGTGCATTCATGCAGCTTTTTGTGTGCATTGTGGTGTGCCAGATATCGTCCTGTATCTCACTGAAACACATATAGAGCTTCTTATAGGGAAGGAAGTTTGTTAGACACTAGAAACTTTTGACAAACTATGTTCTCGTGAATGTAAATTCAATATTGCTATAAAATCTAAATCAAATGACTCTTTAAGTGGCTCTAGGTTTTTGTGTAGTAAAATGTCTTTCAGTTACTACTGAGAACAGAAGAATTTTCTCTTTTGCTATTGTGTGTTTTGCTCCAGATGACACAGGATAGAGTATCTTATTTTTGAACTCCATAAAAATAAGCCTTATTGCTTTGTTTGCTTCAAGCCAGAAGAGCCTTTATTTCCTGTTTGTTATGTTTTAGCAAATGGACTGTATTTTAGAAGGGTGTAACACTGGTATTTTCTATGTACTATGAATACAATTTTTCACTCAGGAAAAAAAAATGTATTGTTTTGATTTCCTAAGAGGTAACTTGTTTCTGGGTTCGTGTTACAAAGTTCTAGTTTACCGAGGGAGTAGGCTTTGCTCTTCCTAAGGAGCATATGGTGTGTTGTTTTCTGCGTAAAACCTGGTAATTTTCAAGGGCAAGACGATTGCAACTTGTTTGCTGGTTTTAGAAACTTGGGTGTTGTTGTTGCAAAGCATACAAAGTAATGTTGTACATTGGTTTTTCACGGGGACACTAACATTGAGCCAGAATCTGTCTGCTCCTTCACTGACATCTTGCTCTTGGAAAGTCTTTCCTCGCTAGGAAGGTGGCAGGCAAAGTCTGTCCCCAGCCTTGCTGCACTGAGTCCTTCACCTCACCTGGCTGCGGGGCACCCTCTGGTCGGAATAGTGGACCTCATCACTGAGTGTAAGTTTTAAGGACAATTTGTCTGACCTAAAACATTAAAGTTCCCCCATAGATGGAAAAACAGTGTTAACTTGGTCTTTGGTAATAAATCTTTCAATGTAAAAAATATGCATCTGGATTTAGTAATGACTTCTGTGAACATTATGATGCATTAGTAAAATTAATTGAAAGTGTATTTCAACTGATAATGTCCTAAGTGAGTCTTCTGAGATCACAGTTACGGTAGTTTGGTACAAAATGAATACTTAAGGTAAACTTACTTTTAATTAGCACCATTATTTGTGGTTGTAATAACATTGGGTTTGCAACATTTCACAGTTTAGAAAGAGAGGAAGAAAAAACAATGACAAAAGACTCAAAACTAGTAATTTGTTTTTAGTATTATACCTAATAGGAAATTTATATTATGTGAATACGGAAGGTGCTTCTCTGAAGAAAAAAAAAGAGTAAGTGTTTTTCTTTGAATTCTAGTCATAGGGAAAAAAGAACCTGAATCTACTGTCCACTTCTAATTTTCTGTGAAAAGTATTTTAAAATGTTACAATGGCAGGTGTAGTGTTAAAAGTTACACTGAAGCAAAGTTTAAGAAAAGAAAAAGAGAAGGTTGGCAGTAGCAAGATTAAAGCTTTGAAGGTTTTTCAGAAATTACAGCATTTTAGCTTTATTCATATTTTAGTTCAGATTTTGTTTTTTCTGTTACTTCAATGTTCTGGAACTGTAGTGACTTGGTAATTTTGTTTGTTCTTGGGTTTTAGCATGCACTCAGTTGTTTTCTTCTGACATTCTGGAAGTTGGATGGCTGCTGGGCTAGGTATGTCTGACAAATTAGAAAGCTCTTTACTTTTGTGAAATTATATCAGTAATGTAATACAGATTTTTGTAGTAAAGCTTCTAGTAATACTGAACAGCTGGAAAAAATTACGAATGTTTTAAAACCAGAATAAACAGAGCAGAATATTGTTTTGGCCATGCCATGCCTTCTGGTAACTGTGGGCCATGTCCTGGTCACGGTGGCTGGTGAGCATCTCCTGTAGAGCTGGAAGTGGAGTGATGGGTACAAAGGAAAGCCGACTTCTCTTGGAATATACCAGTGGTGTGTGCTGGGCTGAGGTTGCCTGTCAGAGCTGTGATTTTCCTGGTGGTGCCAATGACTTGCTTAGGAGTAGTGTAATCAGTATCATCTGTTAAAATATTGAGTTATGTTAGCTGAGTAATACTAGTTGGATGGGTGCTGAATAATTTTTGCTGACCATTGCAGAATGACAGGAGATGCTGTTGTAGGCTGTGTGTAGTTCTTCCACTGCTGAATGCTACCATGAGCATTGAAAATGTCTTGAAGACTGTGGGAGGAAACACACAAGGGCTTTGTTGGTTATTGACCAGAAGGTGTTTTTTCAGTCTTGCCAGCAGTAGACCTAAGCTACATGCAAAATCCTGGCTTCCCTCCAAAACAGCTTGTGCCTCTTCTGCAAGGTTCCCAGTCTGTTCTGGCCTCTGACTGAGAAGCTGGACAGCCAGCCTGTGTCTCTCACAATGGCACTGACTGCATTTGGACCAGTACCCTATAGCTCTACATCAGCTTTTTTTTGGGGTGTGTGACAGTAAGGTGTTATATATTGCAGTGAGTTTACGAGCTGTTGACAAGGTCCTTGGGGTGTGGAGGCTGAAGAGGATTCTGTGTCATGCAGCACCTGGTTGCCAGCACCAGTGTTGAAACACACCAGGCATGTGTTCTTTCTTCCTATCCTAAGTCATGGAGTTACCAGTGACAAACTAGCAAGCAACTGAGCAGATTCGCTGGGTCACTTTGTGGGCTGTGGAATAAACCATGTGCTGGCTAAATACAGAATATGTAAGCGGTATTTACTTTAACTTTGGATTTGGATGCAGATGTTGGGAGTCTGCACTGGTGAATTTTCTAAACAAATAATCTCTTGCTTGTCAAAAGGAAAGAGTTTGGCCTTAATTATGATACCGGATCCCATGTGTCCCAGCTGTCCCAGCAGGTTTCATCATGTTGCTTCAAATTGTGTTAACACCTGAATGCAAAAGTAAATGTTTGCTGGGGTTTTTTTTTGTGATGATAATAAAACTGGGAATTTAAAATTCAAGAAAACTGTTACATTGAATGACCAAGCCCATTTTGCAAAACTTGAGAATGGCATTTACGAAAGCTGGAGATGATAAACTGAATTTGAATTTTGGAGATACTTTTAGGTTGTTGAAACCTGATTGCAGCAAACTTCTTGATTTGAGTACTACCAAGTTCTCTTGGAGTGCTGTCTTTGTCTTTTGAACTTTGCAGATGTCAGATTTTTTTTTTAGTACATTATATGGAAGCATTTAAATTATGTGCATCAAACGGTAGTTTTATGGAAGCATTTGTAGCGTAAAGCTAAGAGTGAAAACAGTGTTCTGTCACATCTGTCATCTGCCCCAGATGCCAAAAACCTTTGCAATACTGTGGTTAAGATGTTTTGTTTCAATTTTTTTCCTGTATGTTAGGGCTGTTGACATTTTAGGAATTTTTGTGGCAACAGTTCAGTGGAGGAAAACATGATTAGAGGCTTGGGATGGGGGAGACAACCCACGTTCTATATATGCCTCTACTCCTGGATATATTTGGTGTGCTGTTTAAAATAACTTACCTTTATTTTCCCTTTCGATAAGCATATGGGCTAAGCTGTTTGTTTTTGAATAGTAAGCCACACTGTGGTGGTTCTAGATCTGTAATTACTGGAAAGGCTCCGAACATAATCAAACCTACTCTTTTGGCATTGCCTGAATTGGACTGAAATAAGCAACTTTTAATAGCGCATATCAGCAAACCTGCTTGTTCAGAAGTTGTTGACTTTGTCTTTTTACGCTTGAGTTTTAAAATTCAACTGAAGCTTCAAGATGACATGGCATAATTTGATGGAAACATAAGGGTTTGGTTTTTTCTGTTTGTTAGCTCTTGTGTGGTCAAGAGTAGAAAGTTAGAAATAAGTAAAAAAAATCTGATGCTGAATCAATGCCAAGTTCGATTGGTATTTTCAATGGCATAAATGAGGTGCTGTGTTTGAAGAGACTTTCCATCCCTCTTGTGGGCATGGTGGCCGTCAGCAAGTATGGAAGCTGCTGTTCGTCAGAAGTCTGCAAGCTTGTAGTGTTTTCTTGTTACATGTGACTTTTTTCTTTTCTTTTCTTTTTTTTTATTGCTGACCACCGTACATTATTTGCAGATTGGAAATAATGAAAGAGAGAGCACAAGGTAAAGAGAAAAACTTGGTGAAAAATATTTTGGAAGTATCTGAAGTAGATGGAAATGAAGGTTAATGTCGGTAGCTCTGAGGCAGCTGTGGCTCTTTGATGCGTTTTGTACCAATTTGTTGATTGAGCTGTAAGGTGGACGACTGTATTTGTGTGGGTGGTCTTGTGCTGAGTCCCTGCTCTGTCTGTTTAGGTATAGGTGGAGCAGTAAGCTGTGAACACTAGTGGCAGCAGTAATAGTGGTGAAACTTTTGGGGGCAGGTCTTTTAACTTCTGTTGTTACTTGAGCAACAGCATGAGATTATGGAGGGAGTTGGATGGGGTGGGTGTAGCCTAGCACCTGAAATCTCTGCCCTTGTGTTGTCTTCTAAGAATACTCATAAATCCATAAACAAATCACCACAATATAAGAACGATATTAAGCTATTAGAGAGCATCCAGAGGAAGGCAATGCAGATAGCCAAGGGCCTTGAGGGAAAGTCATAGGAGTGGCTAAGGTCACTTGGTCTCTTCAGCCTGGAGGAGACTGAGGGGAGACCTCATCAAAGTCTGCAACTTCCTCATGAGGGGAAGAGGAGGGGCAGGTACTGATGTCTCCTCTATGGTGCCCTGACAGAATGGCCTGAAGCTGTGTCAGGGGGGTTTAGGTTGGAGATATCAGGAAAAGGCTCTTCACCCAGAGGGTGTCTGGGCACTGGAATGGGCTCCCCAGGGAAGTAGTCACAGCACCAAACCTGAGAGAGTTCAAGAAGCATTTGGACAATGCTCTCAGGCACGTGGTGTGACTCTTGGGGGTGATGCTGTGTAGGGCCGGGAGTTGGACTTGATGATCCTGATGGGTCCCTTCCAACTCAGTGCGTTCTGTGAAATAAAGATTACAGGTTTGTTCGTAAATTCTGTGTTCAAAGATGCTTTTATGGAGACCAGCTTACTGGAGAAAAAAATAACCAATAATATCAGGTAGGTTGTCCAGCTGCCAAACTGCAAGGACTAAATCGTAGAATGCTGTTTTAATCTTTGCCTTGAGTAGAGCTAGAGATATGAGGGATGTAATACAGAAATCAAAGCGAGGAATACAGGAGGGTAGGACCCTGCAATCCAATCCCCTACTACTGAAAGCAATTATCTCCTATAATCAATTTAATAACTATTTTAAAACTAGGTAGGTTTGTTTACTTGTGCATTCTTACTGAAAACTTGTCACCAAACAACACTGCTCTGATGTTTAGAAAATTCCTTTCATATCCAACTGAAACTTTTTGCTCTGGCATCTTTATTTATCTTTGGTTTTGTGCCACAGTGTTTTTGTAGTTTAAATAACTAACTCTTGTTTCTAAGAGCCTGTAAAAGCTAATGTAGCCCTTTGTCATAAAAAAAACCCCAAAACAACACTTTGTTTCTGGCAGGAGTTCCTCCTTTCCTCTGATGGTGCTGGTAATGCTTCTCGCACCCATTACAGGGTGAATTACTTTCTGGAAAGATGGACAATAGTATTACACAGTACTTTCTATATAACCTCTAGCAAAACTGAAGTGGTGTTACTTTTTCCTTCTTCCACTGGGCATAACTTTCCTGAGGCACTATGTTCCTGTTTGCTTTTTTAAACATTCATTATCATCCAGATATGGACATGATGATTGATTTGTTGTTCCCAGGTGGAAAGCTCATGTCCTGTTAGGGAGGGTTTTGCAGTGGGAGGTTTTGTAGTTAGTTGCATCTCATTTCTGTTATTCTAATCCTCAGCATTACCACAGTTCTCCATAGATCAAGTTGTAATCCACCTCTGTTGACAGTTTTGTGTCACAAGGGAGCGTCATTATAGCTGTCCTAACCTTTGTTCCAAAGTAATTACCAAAATTATGCCATTTTGATTATAGACTGCAACATGTCCAAACTAAGGTGGTGCAACTTTTGGTTCTTACACAATTACAAACTTCTTTTCTCTTTCTCTGGGATGAAGTTCAGAGCAGAGGGCCAAATTCTGTTGTTTTGGTTTGGTATTGATTTACAGTAAATATGTGAAACTATAACAATTTTGTATTCGTTTGAGTATCAGACTAAGATCAAACAAGTTCTTCTCTCTGAATTTGCTATTTCAGTTATTTATAACTGCAAATGTATTTGTAATATATGAACACACAAATGGAAATTGTGTAAGTCTGAGATGGATGACAGCAGGGAACACTCTTAAGATTACTAATTTGAACTAGATAAGTGCTGCCATTGCTTTTCCCCTCTGTTTCATGTGTGGTTTCTGCCCTATACCTGAAGGTGCTCTGTGGCAGATTTTGTGTCCGGTGTGTTCCTTCCACAACCCTGGCAGAGCTCACAGGAGACCAAATTCAAGTTAAATGGATGACATTCGTGCATGGCAGATTGCTCCAACTGGATCTTGAAAGATTTGTCAAGCCATTAGTTATTTATTTCTCAAGCAGAAACATGAAACACTGTTATTTTTTTAATTAAATCTAGTGCATCACTGAACTACAGGTATTTAATATTTTTTCTAAGTCATTTTAAAACATTGAAGTGATATTTTTGATAAACCTCATTAAAGGAAGATTAGTTTTGTAAGCCACAGTCTTAGAAGATGGTGATTAAGAGTAAGATACCTGAACTAAATGTGAGTAATATTTTTCTGGCGTGGCAGTTTCTTTGTATATTGATTGGATTTAGAGAAAGGATTGAAATGGTTTTTTGCCTTAGTGTGCTGAAAAGTCTTCTTGGTAGTATGAAGCCATTTCAACAGTTGCTATAAGATCTCTGAATTTGTTGATTTCATTTATGAAATAAATACCACAAGTAAAATATTAGTGTGTTAGGTGTAAAGTGCTCATCTTTTCCTTTCCATGTATGAAATATAATGCATCTGACTCTGGATATTATTGGTTGCCTTCAGAAGACTTTCAGAGGAACGTATGGAGTCACTTATGTGAGAGATCCAAGTATCTTTCTTTTCATCATTAAAAAATGTGACATACTTCTAACCACTGACCTCTGTCTCCTCCTATTCTTGCATGTCTGCTGAATCAAATGAGCTGTGCATGATGAGGATCGATGTTTCTACCTCATAAAACCCAAGAGATCTGATCTTTTATGGAAAAGGACTGCACATCTGCAAGAGAAGCTTTGCNGCATGATGAGGATCGATGTTTCTACCTCGTAAAACCCAAGGGATCTGATCTTTTATGGAAAAGAAGAACTGCACATCTGTAAGAGAAGCTTTGTGTAGAACTTTAACATGTGGGTGGTCTGTTTTCCCTCTTGGAATTTTCCAAGGTTGCTAAAGTACCTGAGTGTTTTATTGCAAAGGAAAGCTTTCTGATGTTTTCTTGTTCTGGAAATAGGGAGTGTTTGTCTGTGAATTTGCAGGTAGAGGGAGAACTAAGATGAATTTCATTCTGGGGGCGAGAAAGCCCTGCTAAAGAGACGTGCAAGTATGCTTTGTGCAAGATTGGCCTAAATTGCCCTAATTAGGATGTAGCCCTGGAATGGCTGTATCAGCTCTTGTTCTGCCTGTTGAATTAAGCAATGATAACACGGCAATTGGCTACTTGGAAAATAACATCCGCTGTTAAGAAACTTTCTAAAATGCCATAAATGTATTGGGTTTGCTTTCTTACAGCAGTCGTTTCTATCTGTTAAATGACAAAAAAGTTGTCTAGATGCTGCGGAGTGCATTATTTGTTTTGAATGACTTAAGCAGTCTGCTCAGTACTGCTGAAACTGAGCTGCAGGTTTGTCCGATCAGGTGCTCTTGCTTTCATTCTGAACAGGGAATTAGACCAGCTGGCAGTGACTTATCTGATGCAGAGAATTTTGTTCTCTAGTAGGTAGAGAGTACAGTAGAGATACAGTCCTTGTTGTGACAATCCTTGCAACTTTGGCTTTTGCATACTTATGTGCTTCTCTTGCTTACTTGCATGCAGTGAGAAAGACTTAAACAGCAGTGAATCTGGATCAGAAGTGATGCTTCTGTCAAACAGTTGAAGGTCTCCTGTCTTGAAACAAGATTTTTACTCTTTGCAAGTTACTATTTCTTTGTTACTAGTTTTTCTAGTTTTGCGTGGCAGAAAATAGGGGGACTTTTGAGTGTGGTTACCTTTACTGGTGGTTCTCTAGAAAATTACTACTGTGAGAAGCGAGCAGACAGCTCTTCTGCTATTAGAGTGCTGGTTGCAGTTGCTTATGAAGTAGGTCGAAGGGGTCTGAAGATACACAAAAATGAGGCACACATGTCAGGTTTTTCATAGGTGATTAGGTAAGAGTTACAATAGCAACGAAGAGGCAATAAACTGTGCCACTTGCTGGAATCCATAGGCTGTGGGATTTCATACATGTGCCTAAAGGTCTTACTGCAGATTTGAATAATTTGCCTACAACGTAGGGACTGTATAATAATGAAAGATACTACTTCAGTTAATGTTTCCCAGCAGGAAGAAAAAATTGAATCATTTATTTAGGGAATACCTATTTCAATAAAAATGCTGTCACACTCTTGTACTCTAGAGGCGGGGGGAAGAGGTGGCTGAATTGGCTGTTGCAGGAGAGAGCTCACACAGATGCAAGAGGAGATGCTAGGAGACCAAAGCTGCAGAGAATGTGACACTTGCCATTGCGGCAGGTCCTCTCTGGAGGTGTGATGCTTTCTTTCCCTTCCCACATCCTGCGTAGAGTCTTTGTTTACACAAGTGATTTTGCTGACACTGACAGACTTACTCTGAGGTCTCTGATGGTGTTTGTCTCATGGCTACTACTATTTGTGTGTCCTGGTTTTGGCTGGGATAGAGTTAATTTTTTCCTAGTGGTTGGTATAGTGCTGTGGGTTTGGATTTAGTATGAGAATAGTGTTGATAACACGCTGATGTTTTAGTTGTGCTAAGTAGTGCTTAGAATAAGTCAAGGACTTTTCAGTTTCTTTTTAATGAGGATGATGGCTGAAATATAAACATGGGAAGGGGGGGGGGGAATAAATCTGCAGAATGGTGAAATAATTAAATACAACAAATAAAGTTATTTGGTGTTTAAGACAATATATCTTTTTGGCTATGTCCGGTCAAATATTTCCTTCATAGGAAAGGAAGACTTTCCATAAATCATGAAGATAAGTTCTGCGGGAATACACATATCTGTGTGTGAGGAAGACACATGCAGTTCTTCTGTAGAACAGGGTTTTTTCATACAAAAGGTGATGCCTGTATGATGACCAAAGATGACAAGATTTCATTAAAAGTCATGCTTTGACTTCTGCTACTATAGACTTAATTTTTTGAATGTAGATGTGCTATTTCACTTCAAAAATACATAATGACAGTGCCTGGCATGTCAATATGGCTATTGACAAAATAGCAGTTTTCAATTATGGCTGTTATTAACTTGCTACAGAGAGGTGTATTTCACTAAATATTCACCATGTATTTCACTAAAATATTTGATATTAAGTGTTGTGTCTGTAACCAAATGGAAATTAGTCCCAATCCATAAATCAAAGGCAGAATATTTAAAGACTAATCCTGAAAATTAGCTGGACAAGTACTACTTGTAGACTCTAGTAAACACCATGGCCCTGTTAAGCTTTTCTTGGCTGCTACTTGGATACTGTTGCTGGTATCAAGTATAGCCATTTAAGGAGTACAGCTTGATTTGGTTGTTTAAATCTGAAGAATCATCTCAGTCTTGGCAGAGATAGATTGGTATTTTATATATTTAAATACCTGTTTAAGAATTTTGGCTAAAGCAGCAGTCACTATTTCGCTAGTATGTTTGTGCCATTCAGATTTAGAATATTTGTAAGTACTTAAATACGTAAAATTACACAATTGGGTAGGTCAATGTTCAAGTTTAAGCTTGTGTTATATATAACTGTGTTTTTCCTGTATGTCACTATGCCCCTCAGACTGATGCTGTGATAACAGAGGAATGCTTTTCTCCTAAAACATGTGAGATGTACCTCTCAACAGTGAAATGACACTTATCTCTGTGCATAGTGCAGTTTTGAAAGCCACATTTCTAGGAGGGTAGAAAAAATTGGAAAGAGTAGTGAGAGGGGAAAAAAAAAAAGAAAATTATTTGAAGACTGGGAAAAACACCTTGCAATGTGAAGCTTGGTACTGATTTCACATAAAGAAGACAGGGACATAACTGGCTCACAGTGTTCAAGTACCTTTGCAGGGAGAAAATTCCAAGGAAATTACAGTATGTGAGAAAGTAATAACAGGAAGCAATAGCTGGAAGCTGCAGTCAGATAAATTTGAATTGGAAATAGCAATGATAATATGATTATGTGGAGAACTGGGGACAGTCATAAGATATGTGACGAGAAAAATCTGTTGTGGAGAATCTGCCTGTAACAAGGTCATTATGAGTAGCATGTTCTTTGTAAAAAGTTACAAGAAACATTTTGGCTTTCATATCCTGTTTGTGTAGAAGCTATGGAAAAACCCCACATTTCTTAATTAAGGGAGGAGAAAATGTTCTGGGAGGTTATCAAAAATGCAGGACAAAAACATTTCTTGTGGCAAGGACTCAAAGATACATCTTTTCTAAAAAATAAAATGCAAATTTTCTGGCAAATGCTAGAGTTATAATACTCAGCACTCCAAAAATCAGTCATTTTAATATAACCTCATTGTGGCACTTTAGTTTTGAAATAAATCTGACTGTAATAGTCTTTGTCAAAATAGTCTTAAGCTGTTTGAGAAGGATCAATTGCTTTGCTTTTGCCTTCAAAAATGGCAGCTCTCATGAAAGGAGGAGTTCTCTGTAAATGCTTTGAAATACTCTACAGATGGGAGAACAGGGCAGTAATTTGGAGGCAAGATTTCCTAACCTGTTGTACACGACTGTGATATGAGAATAACTTTTTCTGGCGTTTGGGAGGGGAGGGAAGTCTGATTTCAGGCAAGAATCTGAACTTTATGCAATATTTTTTGACTTGTTTGTTCACTCTATGTATTTTGCCCGAGAGTTACTTATGCTCTGTGTGCTTGAGCTGCGTACTCGTCCATTTACAAAAATAAGGGTGCTGTGGGGCTTGGTATTATGAACAAGTGTGGATGATAGCTTTCATAAAACAGCCCTGAAGAAGTAGGTTGTGTGGGAGTCAGAGCAGAGCTCCTGGGCTCTGGCAGACATTGTTACCATAAGATCTACAGAGATGTTGTGGAAGAGTTCCTCAAGAGCTCTGAGAAAGCTGTGCAAGTATTCACTGAGTGAGTTTTTTAATGAGAATGGTTTCCTATCTGTTTTTTCTTTGGCAAGATTTGTCCCTTTTGACTGCAAGGGAGGAAGAAATGTTGCAGACGCGACATGTGTGGGGAGAAGCGTTGGCAAAGGATGGTGATTCACTGAGCCTGAAGCTGACAGAGCTGAGTTGGGTTTTGCAGATAAGGGCAGAGAGAGGAAGAGGGCTGGCGAGGAGGCAGCAAGAGCCAGGGAGGCTGGCAGAAGTGCTGCTGAGCACAACCAGCAAGTGAGGGTCGCCTTTGGTCGCGCCAGCCAGCCACGTCTTGCAGCTGACAGCGGCAGTGGAGCGGGACTGTCCCAGAAGTGGAGCCAAGTGAACTGTGTAACAATCACAGCTGCTCCTGGGAAATTCTTGTACATGCCAGGGCCAAGCTCTGCTTCTGCTTTTCTTGGATCCCTGTCTTGAGCTTCTCATAGAAAAAAGCAAGAGTTAGCATTGCACTGGATTGGGAGTTTGACCTCCTGGAAAAGGGGAGTTGAAAATCCAGAAGAAAACAATGTGAATTCTTGTGGTTTAAGAGCAGATGTCCAGTTTAATATTATATACCTAACCAAAGCACTACATATTTCCACCCAAATCTAAACCAGTGCCAAATACCAATGTCAGAGTTAGTGCCCTGTTTCTGAATTGGCCTCACAATACTTGAGCTCTCTTCAGATGGATGGCAGTCAGTCTTTTCTTGTAATGGTAGCTGAGTTTTTTATACTTCTTAGTGTTTTGAACAACAGGACTAAAATTACTGGGCGATGATTCTTTCCTTCTATATTCCATAGTGTAAGATTTCGGGAGAAGTAGGAAAGTAGCCTTCTTTCACAACTGAATAATCCCAGCTTCTCTTCCTCAGTGTTGCAGTTAATTTTAGGGTTTCATGCTTTGGGAGTAACATGTATGCCTAGCATTACTAGAGTTAGCTGGTTATCTGCCTGGAGATAGCTGTATTGCTTTAGCTCGGGGTCACCAAACAAGCTAATTTTCTATATATAGAGTGGTTTGAGAAAAACAAACGTGCTTGTTCTTGTGAAAGTACTGTTAAGTCGGATGTGACGTAGCAATTTGGAAAGAAATGTTTTACCATTTGAAACTGTGTGTAACAAAGCGGAGAAATTATTTTCCCAAACTTAGAGATGATAGTTATTTCTCACAAAAACACCCCAAAAGAAATGGTACCGTTTCTTCCCAGCTTTATGTAGAAGTTAATGATGTTCTGTAGTGTTTGCTCATCTCATTTGAATATGTGTGCTCTGGTTACAGTGGGCATGAGCTAGTTTCTCAAATTTTGAATCTGTTTATTTTGAAACTGACATTTGTGACTTTGGAGAAGAAATAATTCCTTAAAATTAGGGCTGGGTTTATCATGACTGTTAGATATTGTGATATTGTTGTGTCTGAGTATTTTGTTGTGCACTTTGTGATGTGTTTACAGAGCAGTCGTAGATCAAAAGATGCAAATCCCCATTCTTGTAACCCAGCCTTTTATTTCCATAAAGCTGGAGATCTAATAGGATGACCAGGTTATTAGCCTGAGAAAATCTGCAAGAAAAAGCTGGAGGAAAGAAAGGCATAAATGCCTGCATTTAAATAATGGGATACCGCAAATGAGGCTGGATTTAGTTACTTTTATTGCACAGTGTCGAGACAACAAAAGAAGCTAATGGGCTCAGGCTGTACAAAGAAAAGTATTTACATGTACAGTGCTGGAAGGCTTCTTGCTTTCACCCTCTGTTGATGCGATCTGTACTTCTGTCTCAGCTCCTGTTTGTGAACAAATACTTCCGGGAAAGAATGTGTCTCTGGTGTAAAAAAATCTTTTGGTATATTTTTGTCAGACATTAGAAAGGAAAATGGTAATTTTTCTTTTTTCCTAAGTCAAAACAGGCATGGTTCCTACGCTCCTGTGCAAGGCACAGCAGTGTGAGACATCTCTCTAAGTACAGCCTCTGGAAGAGGAAGGATATCACGATGCAGAATATTACATAGCAAGTGTCATCCAGGGTAGCACCCCTTAAAAGTTTATGATCTGTTAATAAAGTAATCAGTGTAGAGAATGTCTGAAATGGATATTTTATCACAGTTGGACTAGTAGATAGTGAAGGTCTCTTCTGTATTGAATGACTTGACTGCACCAGCAGCTAAAATCCACACCCCTTAAAGGAAGCCTCCTGTAGGTCAACTCCAGCCTGTAAGTTGCCTATGAGAGCAAATAAAAATTGGAAAGTTGACATGAGAGCTGTGCTCACAGAGAAACTGAAATTGTCGTGAGTGACATCTGAAAGAAACTTCAGACTATTTGTGTTGTTGCACCAGAACTTTCTGTGTATCAATATCCTTGTGTCAGGTACAAAACAATATCTGGAAATATCAGGCAAAAAAGAACTCTTAATTGCATGCATTTTTCAAGCTTATAGATTTACTTGAGTGGCCTTTATATTACCAAGGACAAAAAGAACCTTAATCTATCTTCTGAAGTAAAGCTATTAAATTGGGAACAAATTAGCACATCATCCGTATGCTCAAGATTTTCAGGATAAACAACTACTTAAATTCAGAATGTATGAAATAGTAACAGCATGACACTTTTACATCTCACTGCGGTATATCCATGTGATCACATTCCACTTTTACTTTGCACACAACTTTTCCTAAGGACTTATTTAAACCTTGGATTATGCTTTTAACATCCCATGACTGTGACATTCAACAATGATGAGTTCACATAGTTAAATTTTCAGTACTTAAAATAACAAAACAAAGCCACTAAAATAAAAAATAATGCAACCCACAAACCAAAACTTCTGTTAATTGAATTCAGATGTCTTGTTTGGAGAACATTCAATTAAGCACAAAAATAGGGTAATTTTTAGTTCAGCAAAAAGGTGAGTTTCTAAGTTTTAATTTCTTTATTTCTTGCTGTATAATTGTGTTTGTTATGTGTACTGAAAACTGTGTGGGTAGCACAGTATCAAGATTTTGTTTGTCTGTATTGTCTTGCTTTCCTTTTTTTCTGCCCAATCAAAAAAAACAGGTTATGTTTTCCTCTCTAATTTCTGTGTCTAGCTTCAGAGTCCCTTTCAAAATAGGTGTTCTTCGTTTTTACAAATCCTCACAAATTATGAGATTTTAGAAGGAAATTGTTCAATTGTTGCAGTCTTTAGATTGCAGAAAATAATTTCATATATAAAAATTCACTTTGACTTTGTTTTAAACATACTTGATGCCAGAAGTGGTATTGGCATTATGAAAATAATGGTTTAGGTGGAGGTGAGTAAAAGTGAGTGTTTGGTTGTAACAGTGCCATTTGAAGCTGCAGACACACAATAGTTGAAATACTGGTGATGTTTCCCTCACAGTATTCATGAAAAGTACTCACTTTTCATAATTAGTTGTTCTACTGTCAACCTGGAAAGATCACTGAGAGCAGGAGATCTCCTGTGACCACCCAGGCAGTCACTGGGCAGCCTGATATGCCATCAGGACTACTGCCAAGGACCAAGGAAGTAAAATCAGTAGAGAAGCTGGAGAACGGGTGCAGGACTCAGTTGCATCAGTGATGCAGGGAGTCAGGCTGCCCTCGGCTTCATCAGGTGCCAGTGTGAGACCATTCCCAAAAGAGGCAGAGACTAGGAGGGTGGGAGAAGAAAGCCTCCTGCTGGCAGCCCCAGTGCCCCACTGGAGGCTGACATTCATTCTTGCCTTTGCAGTGGGTGCTCTTGTGGGCAGCTTGGTTTTGTCAGCATTTTTGCAGGTGATTGCAAACGGAGCGTTCCCTGTCTTCTGGACCTGGAAAAGATGTTTCTGTCAGTTTTCTGGAAGATTTAGGTGCACAAATGACACCAAGCTGCGGTTTAGGCAGGATGTTTGTCTGCCCTGTGTTGTAGGAAGATTGCTTTATTGACTGTTTCATAACCCCAGCAGCCACTGTGCATGGATTGCATGCTTCCAGATGCATCTGTACCTTGGCTTGCCCTGAAGGATCTTCCTCGGAATAATTGCTACTGTGGCTGCCCATGTGGCTGCTGCGAACTCAGGGTGGCAACAGGTCTGGGAGTTACTACAGGACCACAGTGCCTCTGTGTGAGACAGAGATTCCTGTGGGGTGTGTGTGGGCATGGAGGACATTGTTTTCCATGGTGACCTTGCACAAGGGTCCCTTGTGGCCAGGCTTGAAAACTGCAGCCATGGGACTGCCAGCCAGGGCTCCGCGGGGTTTGGCTCATGCAGGCCCTTTGGAGGAGAACGTGACAGTTCATCTGGGGACTCCACTTCTTGTGTGAAGTAGGGAGGCAGGTGAAGTGCTGATGGGACTGTAAGGATGAATTGACGCCCACTTGCCACGGGTTGGACACTTGCTGTGATGTGCAGCAAGAGGCTGTTCAGAGGTTTAGGTTTGATTTGTGTTGCAGGTCAAGTGTGTCTCTGTAGCGCTTGACAGAAGGCTGTCAGTCTTAGATATTGCATGGTTGGAGTTGTGGTTTGGGGCTTTTCTTTATCGTTATTTCATTAAAACAGTATTCCTGACACTTGAAAAAGGTGCAAAATTGTCACGGTTAAAGTGTTCACTGGAAATGTAACTGGAGGATGGAGTATACTGAGAGATCAATTTAGCAGGCCTTCTGTTTAATTTGGCAAAATCTCAAATGCCATTGAGTGGTAGTGGGTTATTCAACTTCTGGTTATTCAGCTTTGGCTTTGAATGTTTTCTCTCCCTGTGCTGTTTTTCCCTGTAGTTGCTGATCGGATGAATGACTGAATCAAGAGGTCTTTGGTAAGAAGCACATCAGCAGCAGTAGCACGGCTCTCCCACTATATGGCACAAGATGCTCTTATCAGTCAAGAAGTATTATTTTTTAGTGTATTTTGCAGAGTAGGGATTTCTGCTAAAGTGAAGGCAAGAGTTTTAATAAAAGTGTGAATTTGCATTTTTCTAAAAGCAGTTGTAGGAAGAGAAAGCAAACAGGTTTCAGTTTGTGTGGAAGGAAAGAGGGGGGAAAAAGAAAATCTCAAAGCAGCTTGTAATCCCTGTGTCTCCTTCATACTTCAAGACTTAAACAGAAGTCTCTGAAGTAAGCAGCTTATCAGGATTCTTACTTTCAAAATGCATTGTTTCAGTTCAGGGCTGCTAGAAATGAAAATACAGTCAGGAACTGTATCTCAGTGAATGATTTCCTATATGCCACATTGTAGTTTTGGACTGTCCAAAGCTGCATTTGCTGATTTGGTCATTAATTCAAGTTTAAAAACACCATTGTTTGTAGTGTCTCACAGTTTGCTATCAGCCATAAAAAGGTTACTGTTCAAGTGCTTTACACAACATGTGGAGAAGCCAGAGGGTGAATGCTGTGTGCCGGGAACAACGGGCTTGATGCGACTGTTCAGCACTCAGAGATCGTGGCGCAAGCTGCTCATGCAGTGCGACATGTGGCACTTCCCGGTGCTGCTCAAGAATGGAAAGGGACACTGCTGGGGTGCCTCTCTGGTCTGGTCACTGTGACTGGGCAAGGCGGCTGGAGGCTGCTGCCAGGCTGTCACCAGGGCTGCAGAGTGGCACTGGCAGCTCAGTGATACGGGTGCCGTGTTTGCAGCCAGGTACAGCTCAGGGCAGGTTTGGAGAAGGCAGAGGGATGACTATGTGCTGGCTGCAATGGTCTCTTGGGGTGCTGAGGGTGATGATAGCTTGGAACAGGGTCTGGATGTGGCTGCGTTTCTTTCAGACTGTGCTGGAGTGCAATACTGCAATTATAATCAGAAACCTGGTAGTGTTTTATAGAAGTAAGTTTTCATTGCTGTGTTTAACCCTCAGTCTCCATTACGAGGTACTCTTTATTGATGAGAATACTAGTAATGAGTGTAATATTTTTCATATACGATGGTGCTACAGCTATTATGACACATGTACGTGTTAGGGAAGATGTCTATTAAGGATCAGTATTCTGGTTTTGTGCAATATCTGTTTTAATGCTTAGAAAGGGGAGATGTAACATTTTGATTATATTTGCAGATGATTCTGAAGTAAAGATACTGTAAGGATACCAGAAAGGGCAGAGACACATTTGAAAATAATGTAGAAATAGTACATTGACAGTAAATAACAGGTCAGTTGTGGAAAAAATTTGGAACTGTCATAATTGCAGAAAAATAGTTAAAATGCCAAAATTGCATAGTATTCTGGGTCCTAAATGGCATACTAATAATGGAAGTCAAGTAAAAAAAACAGATTGCATGCCAGATTGCAAGGAAGTAAAAAAGACTATAATTTTAACTGTGTGAAAACAGTGTCATGTTAGATGTGAAGATACCCTTCCATTTGTAATGGCAAAAAAACTTCTAATCACTGAAGACATCATAACTGGGTTTCTGATATTTCTGTACTGCCTTTATGAGTTTCCTGAAAAGTGTGAACTGCTTTCACTTAGTTCTGTACTGAAAAAAATTTTTGAGATTGTAAAATGCATGTTTCTCTGTGATCGTTTTAACAGGAACCGTAGGTCATCCAGGATATTGCTCAGCAGCTAGGAGGAGTAAAACTGCTCTCCCCTTTGTGATCTTGGAGTGACTAAATTGTTCCTAGATTTTAGTTGTACTATGAAATCAAATTTCCCAGCCTTCTCTAGCTACTGCTGACATATATTGCTGTCCTATTCAGTCTGGGTAAAGTCATTGCTGACTAGCAGTGTTGTATAAAGTAATAAAAACACGTTAAAGTTCTTGAAACTTCAGAGTTGTCTTTTATTTGTGTGTTGTACACTTAAAGATGTATGCATGCTTTGGAAGGGGTGCCTTGACTACCTGGTATTTTTGTGTTAACATTGTCAGAATATTGCATGAAAAGTAAAGTGTCAGAGAAGTCTACCTTGTAGCAGCTCAGGTCTGTGCAGGAAATCCCTCTTTCCTTCAGAGGAGAAACTATTCTGTAACCAAAACTTAAGTAGCTGAAAGTTTCCAATGATTTCAGCACTGGCTTCCAGCAGAAATCATTCTAAATGTTCGTTTGGGTTCTGGTGATTTGAGTATCTGTTCTGCTGATAGAAGGACTGAGAAATTAGCATCAGGAATAAGTACCTAGGTAAATGGTGGTTTTCATTAGTTTTCTGTTTCTGGGTTGTGGGTGTTGTTTTTTGGGGTTTTCTGTGATTTGTGGCTAGAGCACCATTATCTAATATGATGAACCTATTTGCTTCTGATGCATTATCTGCCTTAGCCCCAGCAATGGTACCAGTGTTGGCCAGTGAATAGGGTCAGCTCTGTTGAATCCACAACCTGGAGAAACAACTGTGGAAGTCCGAAAACCTTTTAGTCATTGTTCATTGTAATATTTGTTTTCTAGTTCATTTGTGCTAAAAGAGGAAAGAGATCCACCTGATGCTGTAATGTTTTGCTCCATGTTTCTTGGCACTGATGTGCACTGCCCTTTTTCTGTGTTGGCTCCCACAGTAACTTTGGATATTAGAAAAAAACTTCTCTACTGAAACGGTAGCATTAGAACAGGCTGCCCAGGGGAGTGGGTGAGTCACCATCCTTGGCTGTATTTAGAAGATGTGTAGATGTGGTGTTTAGGGACATGGTTTAGTGGTGTACTTGGCAGTACTGAGTTAATGGCTAAACTTAATGATCTGAGAAGTCTTTTCCAACCAAAATGATTCTACGATTCTGCAGTCTAAACCAAGACTTGTGACTCCTGGGAGCTGTGGACATTGGCAGATGTGAACACTCAGACTCTGTAGGTGTTTAACTTAAAGGAAGTCGTCCGGCTGTTGCTAGTAGCACTCCCAGATTCAGCAGTGGTTGTGGAAGAGGTTGAGGACATGGCCTGGTCCCTTGAACAAGGCTGGCATTTTGCATGGGGTCTGGGATTTTCCTGGGGTCTATGTACCTGCGGTAGCCCGGAAGGATGCAGCATAAGACTGAGACTTCGCGATGTCAGTGACGAGGTGCTGATATCCTTGTTTCTGCTTGTTTGTTTTTTTCTTCTCTTGGGGAATTCATAAGGGATGACTTCTGTTAGTTAATAGCTTTCAGGCGTGGTACTTAAAATCTGGCTAAGCATTCAGCAAGTACCATGAGAATACATGGTGAAAATGGATCCTGTCATTCAGCTGCATTATAAAAAGGGAGAATATCATCAAAGCTATGGTTTGTTGAGTGCAGAAAGAAGCATAAGGCCCTGAAATTCTTTCCTTAACTGAAGGTGGCAAGAGTATGCTTAGCCTGCTGGCATCCTTCCCAGGCCAAGCAGAAATGTAGTAGCTTAATATGACATGATGAATCAAGAGCGAAGTTGCTTTTCTTCCTGTCAAGACTGTATGTAGAATATGATTCCATTACAATAAAGACACACTTCTAAAATAGCGGGGGAGATAGAAGGAGAGAAACAATGAACGAACCAAAACCGGAGAGGATATACAAGCACAAAACTGGTTTTACTAGTTCTGCTGTCAAGCTCTAGATTTTTTTGGTTTTATTGAGAGGTGTGGGGTGATGGTATATGTGCACTGGTTTCATGCTGTGATTCCTGTACCAGGCCATTTGTTTTAAAAAGAAAACAAAAGCGACGCAACCACCCTGGTTTCCACACAGGGTGGTATGTAGGATTCTGTCTTGCTGTAAAATTGTGTAGTTTTACATAAGCCTCATATAGCTGCCTATGCAAAATCCTGTTTGTGCTCACTTGATGCATGTTCCAGCTGATGGCACTGTATTTATGCTTCTTTCTTCAAGTTTCCATGCTCTAAAATGGCAGTATATTACAGGGTTTCTTAGGAGCTAAATGCATTGCTTGTTTACATGCCAACAAAAGAGTCAAAAGTTGTAAGAGTTTATGAAGTCCTGGGCTTAAATAAATGAATAGTAAACTTTTAGGGATGTTGGAAACTTGATGTGTTTTAGTTAATAGTGAAGTTAGTGAGTGCTGGGCCCTCCATGAGTGTGTCAGAAGGCTGTATCCTCTTTCCAAAGAGGTGCTAATCTTAAGGCTCAGTCCTGCAAGCGTTGCGGGTGTAGACCTTATTTTAAAATACCAGTTCCTCTCATGGCTTTCCAGGAACTGTTGTATTAAAGTAACCCATCGCAGGGCTTTTGTAATGGTTCACTTTTATTACTCTTACAAAATATGTCAACAGTGATTTGTATTTAAGGATGACTCTGAAGACAAAATTGCTATTAGGGATGTTTGAGGTGATGACACTCTTTTGTCTTATTTAAGGGAGGATTGCAAAGAACGGAGGAAAGCTGCCTGGCATGGGAATAGGAACTCTGGGCGCGGTCAAGTCATTTGAAGCACATTATTGCTTATTCCTTGGCTGCGAACTCATATCTCAGCCTGAGTGAATACACTGGTGTCTTCTGAAATACAAGTATTGGTAATCCCAGTGCCATGGCATTTTGTCAAGTCTTCTACCTTGGTTTTCAGCTTCTTAAGGTCCTATTTTCAGCTTTCTAATTTTCAGTAATTTGGGCCGGTATGTTTTCAGTGTCATAAATATGTGTAGGGCTGGGTTTTCTTTTTTCTTACCTGTTCGTTTCAATTTGATTAAAAAATAATGTACTATTTTTGAGAAGGCAACTAGGGGAATTACATCGTTTTTTAGAGTTTGACAAAAATAAATTCTGAAGGACTCTTAATTGTTAGATAATTTAATACAGTGGAAACTGCTGTGGGAAACGAGAAGAAAACAGTGGAGACCTCTTAAACAGCTTGTGTGAAGCTGCAGCGGCAGCAGAGAGGAGGTATTTTCACAGCTGTATTTTGTTTGGAGTTAGGGGAGCTGAGGAGCTGACACTGGCTGACCATAACATGAGAGCTGCTGATAGCAGATCCATAAGGATGTCAAGACTTGGAACAAAATGACTTGTGGTAGGAAGTCTGAGATGAATTTTTGGGGTCTAAAGAGGAAAATAATGCCACGAAAGTCCTGACACGTGTCCCAAAGCCTAGAGTGTTGTCAGGCCAGAAGATACAGAAGCCCAGAGCAAACTGCTGCAACTTTGCCGAAAGGTTATTTCACGTTCATATCAGGGTAGCAAATTGCCATGGCACTGCAGCCCATTGAATGCACACCTTTCAAGTGTGTAAGTTGTGATCAGATTGAATCAAATTTGGTGTTGGCATTATACTGATTTTTGAGTGTTTTTTTGGAAAAGAATCCCTTTCCCACAGGAGTCCATTCAAAGGGGAGAGTTCGTATTCTTCAGAAAATACCCTCCATCTTCAGATCAGAGGTCAGGATAATTTACAGAAGTGTTAAATTCTCCATTAATAACTCATATCAGTACTGTAGGCACCATACATGTAGCCGTTTGTGTGTCCTGATGATGTTTTCACTGCAGACTACTGTTTCTGTGTCTGGAGATGCTGGGTTCCTTAATTTTTAGAGTACCTGGCTTTAAAACACAGGCATTAAAAAACCCCAGACCAACAAAGAACCCACTAAACAGCCAAAAAAACCCCACCAAACAAAACCTTTGACCGGTGAACACTTGAATATGTGGGATGAGATTTGATTTTGTTTCTGTAGTGCTTGTGTGAACAAATTTCCTTAGTGAAGACTGCATCCTAGATGGGGTTCACTTAGGAGAAGTGAGTTTTGCAAGTTGTTGTTGCCTGGGGAACTCAATAATTTAACTTCAGAATTACTTGTTACCAATTATAGAAGTATTTGGAGAACCTCATCTGTAAAGGGACAGAAATCTCATGTGAAGAGAGACAAAACCATAAGAAAATTAATGAATGAGATCTGGATGTTCTTGCCTTGTAGGAATGTTTTTACTTAAGGAAATACATAACTTGCAAGAGTAAACTGATCTGTAATTGTATATAAGTTAGTAAGTTAGTATTTAAGCTTCTAATGCACACAAAATCACAGCTCTAACTTTGTAATAGGGGAGAGGCTACTTCTTGTGTTAGATTTGTATAAGATTGTTTTTTTAATTCTTCATGCGTTCTTGGGTATAAAAAAAGAGAAGAACACATTTAATGGTTAATATTATAAATATGTACTATATAAATAATACTTGTTAATAACCTTTTCCTAGTACCGCAGTTGCTGTTGACAGCTAGATAGCATTGAGCAGCAGCTTGGCTTAGCTCTAGAGGGTCTTCAAGCTTTTTTTTTTTTTGTTGTTAAACAATATAAACAACTCTCTAGATTGGATTTCTCTAGGTCGATTTCTCTATCTTTTTTGATAATGTCATCTTTCTGAGAAATGTAGAATCTAATGCAGAATAAAGGACAAAGAATTGCATTTTTCGTGTATCTGAATGTTGATTGCAGTATGCTGCAATTTCTTTACTCTCAGCCAAACTCAATGGAAATTTGTAGAAATGAAATACTGTTGCTGAAATCACTCTGTGAAGTGTAGAATAACACCACTCTGCCTGCTATATGGTTAGAACAAGAAGCCTATTCTCACCTTTCAGCAAAAGTTTAAAAGCATTGTCATAAAGCTCTGGCATTAGAAAATCATTTTTACTCTTAAACAGAAGGTTGAGAAACATGTCCTAAAAATGTTACACCATCATGCATAGTATAGTACAATAGTACATCTAATTTATACTGGTTTGTAGGATGTGACAATGTGAATACCTTTGTTATAACTGTTGTAACAACTAATTTAATATTGTATAGAAATCTCCCAACCACTGAAGCAGAGCAAAGGTTGTTGCTGATAGATATATAGATAGATAGATATATTTAGCTAGTTATATGTAGATGTAGTAAAAAAATTACCTTAATCCATGTGTACATTGAGAAGGTGAATTTAGATAATGCCTACTATATTGTCATAGTCTACATGGCACAGATGTTTTTCATATATTTTAAGATGTGTCTTGTAAGAAACATTGTCTGCAGGAGGGCTGGTGAGTGGCAGTTAGAGATCTATTAAACTACCACATCTTAGTGGTGACATCCTGATGTGGTTCTCCAAGCTAAATAAAACACAGGAAAATGATATAAAAAGAAAGAGCACGCCTAGGTAATTGTTACCAGTGGTGAATGTTTGCAACTCAGAGTTCATGAGTGTGGTCAAAGCATCCAAGAGCAGTCCTAAGTAAACAGTTATCCCAGTGAGTCAAAATACATTTTAGACCCTCTTAGCTGCGTTCATCAAGTTTGAGCTCCTCGCCGGTTAGGTTAGTAGTAGATATATAAAGTGCAAATCTTTCTGGGACAGGTAGCGAGCACAGGAGAAATAATGCTGATTTGAAGACTTCTGCTGAGGCTGATGACGCTTGGTCTGCTTCTGTGGTTGTATGGCACTGCTACAGTGTAGTTACCTTTTCCACATAAAGATGTTAATGCAGAACCTGCCATTGCTGACAGTTTTAGGATTCTGTTTTAGTCACTGGAGAGCTTAAGGCAGCAAGAATTAATCAATACGTTGAAAAGCTTGACTTTCAAATGTTTTCACTCAGACTTCTGAAAATTGAAAGCATATAAAATGCTTATCAAAAAATTGATAGCCAAATTCTTGCTGTTTCAAATTGGTACATGTTTATATTTACTGCTGGATATGCTTGAGTTGATGAAACTCATGAGGGTTGTGTAGTGTCTTTCACACAGGTAACCCTGGTGTTTGCATTGTGGGTCCTCGGCTTCAGTAACGAGGACAGCATTAGATTTTGAAGAGCAAAGCTTTTATAACAATGCATTCCTTTTTTTTCCTAGGGCATCCTACCAAATGTTTATGAATCTATCTAACAAATTGCGCACTCATACAAAAATGGGTACAAATCTTATTTAAGATCATGAGAAATGAGGCAAAAGGCAGGAAAAGTAATATTTCTAGAAATCATAAGGTTTGTGCTGGACACTTGCAGTGCTTTGTAGAGGAAGAAAATACTTTCAGAAACACTGACATTTAAGTTATCTATTCCATGTACCAAGATGACTCTTTTTTCAGTAAAGGCTGGAATCTGAAGTAGAAGTTACGTATTGCAAGCGTTTGGAATGACAGGAATGGGGTTAATCCTGTACTTTTACAGCTGCAGGAGATGAAAGGGTGCTGAAATGGAAAGGCAGGTTTAAGTCTAGTGCAATGCTCTATGTTTGCTAAATCTTGCTTCTTGTTTTTGAACATGGAGTTTCTATATAGAAGTTCTTAAAATACAAAACTCCTGCACTGAGAAGTCTTTGTGTCACTCGAATGCATCTGTTTGGGACTGGGGCAGAGAGGAGTTAAAATGTCTTCATGAATAGAAGCTGGATAGTGTGAAAAATGAGCAGTTTGGCCAAAGCATTTATAGTAATGGAAAATATTTCTGTTAAATCATGTTGACGTCTCAAAAGCCATCTGAAGCTGTAGTATTTTTTGTAGTAGAGATTAATAAAATTTTATGCTAATGTGTCATAAAGAAGAAATAGCTCATTTAGGTACAGTATGTTCCTTATCTGACCTACTTGTATGCTCCATTTCGCAGTTATAGGCTTCTAACAGACTTGGCAAGAAATGCTACTTCTAATTTTGTGTCTGTTAAGACCTTGGAGGATGGGAAGGTAATATTGGTTAAACAATTTGTAATTCCTTTTTTAAATTCTATATTCAGAAAAGAAAGCAACACAAAGATAGCCGCTTCTCACATGGAGCGCTCTTGCTTTTCAGCAGACATATAAGTATAGGGAAGAGTTTTACAGTGGTTGTCCTGTGGCACAAAAAACTGGTAAAAAGGAAAAGGAGACAGACTTGTAAAAAGGCTCTTTTTTAAATTTTCGTTTGTACTTTTTAAAATCAGATACTAAGAGAACCTGAACTATGGAGAAAGTGAAAAACAGACATGCAGCTCGATCTTGCAGGCTACCTCGTGTGGGGGGTCCATTATCCCAAATGCAGCTGCCTCTGTAAAGAAGTGTGACAGAATCATAGCAACCTTATGACTCAGATGTTGTGAGAAGCACATGCAAGGAAAACTCATTTGGCTTCAGCACAATAAATATATGAATAATTCTTTAGAGAATTATTGTATGTGACCAATTTTCTGTGAAGCATGTTCATTTTTTCTCTTCTAGGAAGGTGCCGCTGGGGTCAGACCACAGACCTAGGCAGCTTCTCGGAAATGTGCCTCCAGGGACAGGAACTTCAAACCAAATGCACAACAAACCGCTCCTTCTGGATAGCATTTGCAGTGTAGTACTTAATAATACTAATAATAGTAATAAAAATCTTCCTTGAATAACTGGTGACTTGCCAGCTGGCTGTTTTCCAAAATTCACTGACTTGCTCTTTGCTAAAATTGCCTGTGCAGGGGGAAAAGAGAGAAATATATCTGCATAAATGCAGCGGACAGGAATAAAGCTTGCAAGTTGGGTTAAGTTTAAATAATAAAACCCTTGTCTCTGGAAAAACATCATGGGAAAGAGTAGAGCTGTTGTCTGCCACTGATGTCACAGGAAACCCTTGAGCCTGGTATCATCTGAGAAGGTGTCTGGTCAGATACAGATTCCCTGGAGTTTGTAGCCTGAATGACAGAGTGAAGTGAGACTAAGAGGCCTTGCACTTGACAAGGTTGTCATTGAAGCTTCATCATTATGTCCTTTGTCCATCCCTCAGCCTCAGTGTCATCACTTCAGTAAGGGGAGCCTTGGAAAGACAAGGTTCATCTGTGGAGTTGCAGTCCTGTACCTCAGCTGTGCAGAAAGAGAGAGGTCTCCTGTGTTGGCTGTGCTGTTCCCTGTGTGGCAGAGTGCATGCACTGAAAAGGAAAGTATCGTGGCCCTATCACCATCACTCCCATAGTTCCTTCCTCTGCATCATGCATTCTGCAGGGTAGAGGGGAAAAAAGTTTACTCTGAAGAAATCAAATGACTTGCAAATATTCTTGCAGTTATCTCTCTCTTAGGAGGAAAAGGTGAAAATGGAGTAATCCTAAGTCTTAAAAAGTTTCTTTATATGACAATCAATAAAAACAAACTTCTTCCCAAGCTAGTGAAACTATCTCTGTAAATTCAGCTGGAGTGGAATGATCTTCCTGAAAAGCTTTAACAGAGTGCTCAAAGACATCCAGAGGAAGGGAACTGGTTTTCACCTCCCATCGTGGCTCTTTTCTGTAGTTTCCACTTTGTTTCCATTCTGCTTTTATGAAGATGTTGACTTATCAAAGTTTAAATTGGTGTGCTTGGTTTTACTGGATTGTATCTTGTGTTTTCAGACCATTTCTTTAACTGATCAGTATCTTTCTGTTCTCCTCAGAGTTTCAGCTGATTTTAAATCCCTTTATTTGGTATTGTTATCAATTTTGATACTGATGATCTTTAATGCATCTTTCAAGTAATAGATGAGAATATTGAGTGATAGGATCCATAACGACACCCAAGGGAAGTTTGTCTGATTAAAAACGAAAGAAAGGAGATAATCATTAAAAAGAAATACTGCTGGAATAGGACCTGGTTTAATTTGCCTGTTGGTTCTAAAGCAGCGTGATAACACCTGGGTCATTCTTGGCAGATACTTGATTAATTTCCTCTTTGATATGTCCAGTGCTGTCCAGTCCTCATCGCCTGATTGTTGCAACATTTTTCTGTTTCCAGTTTAAGAGTGTTGGATTTCAATAGCTACTTTCAGAGAATTTTCTTTCAGCCATATTTTCACTTATTCACTCTCTGTTAATTCTCAGATGCAGTTGTTACTGCAGCCTTCTGCAGGCAGATTCCCAAGTGTGCTACCTGGATGTCATGGAGTCAAGCTCGTTTTGAACTGTCAGATGTTTCTAACTACTCTCTAACTTGCTAGTTTCTCTGCTACTCTGATCATTTTTATATTCAGCCATAATAATTTGATACAGCATCCACTATTGTTTTCATGTTATCTAGTTAAGAAATGAAGTCAGAGACCAGTGTTTGTCTATGTTATTTCAGTGGGTGGCAGCTCAGCTGTTGAACTGTGAGCTTTTCGCAGCATGCCCCTTGAAATTTTGAACACTTTTGTTGGTAGCTGCCTAGCTGTAGGTATTACTTGACCACACATCTCGAGAGATTTTTTTTTTCCTCAGTAACACCTGTGTGTATTTATAGAACTGACTCTGCATTTTGTTAAGGTAAGTCTTGCTGAGAAAATTAAGAAAAGAATATAGCAGTCATTACAAAATATTTGTCACACTTTTTGACAGAGGGTATGATAAAAATCTTTGAGGAGAAAAGAAAAGACACCATATTTAATCTGTGTCCACTTGCTGTGTGATACCAGAATACTGAATTTAAGAACCATCTGAAAAGTAGAGTGAAGTTAACAACAGGTTAATGGGTCTTTGAAGTACATTTAGTAAAGAGCTGCCTGGCCGCAAAGATAGATCACAGTCTTTGTTTTCGTGGCAAAATGAATTAGAATAAAATTGCAATCATTTGGTTTAATGGCACCTTATTATTTCTTTTTTTGGTCATTAGCTTTTCTCTGCAGCGTCTCAGTAGGGCTGTATGTGTGCTTTTCCTTTGTGTGCAGGAAGGTACCTGGTGGGGCTGGTTTTATTTCTTGGTTTAATGTTATTTTTTTTCCCCTCTCCCTTCCCCCAGTATTAATAAAGCAGTCTATTGACAAAAAAATTAAGTGAAACACCTCTCTGTACATTTTTAAATGCACACAATTCGGAGAGGATCTGTGATTTTTGAGCATCTTTGCCTTCTGCAGTCTCCCCTCTTTGCAAGAAGAGGGCCATCTGATGTATATTATACTCTACATTGATTTAGACCCTCCTGATTGATTCAAACCCTTTGTATCTGTATTCCAGTTGTACTTTCATATATAATACATATGCAGAATTGCCAGTAAGTTTTCAAAAACTCTCCTTAAATGTGTCAGTTTCTCTCCTAATTGTGTGTGTAGAAGTATGAAACTTGTAGGTAAACAAATCTGAATTATATCATGATGAAGTTTCTAGGTTTCAGTTCACTGGGTAATAAAGCAAAACAGTTATTTTTGTCATGTTCCAGCTTTTTTCCTTCGTTGTGTGCAGTGATGTAGAGTGAGTGGAATGTGTGGGTTTGGTGCTGGTTTGTTTTTGGGTTTTGGCTGTAGGTTGGTGGTTGTTGTTGGTTTTATTGCATTTATGATTTTAAAAATTAAGAATAATCAAAACAACTTTAAAGGCAAGAAAGGAAGAAAAAATCCATTGTGGACTGTTTTTAAAAAAATGTTTACTTTACATTTTTTTGTGGTCAGAAATGAAAATCTTGATAGGATGTTAGTCTTGCACAGAGAAAACCAATTGTAGGTACACAGCTTTTTACATATGGCGGAAGAAATGGCAATAAGTCGCTTTGTACTCCAGTGCAGACTGTTCAGTGGGGTTTTGCTATGTTTTGCTGTATTGATGTCTCTGTACACCTCTGGAAAAAACTTTCCTCTGTGAAAGCTGGTGTGGCTCTGCTGACCTCAGCAATAGCAGGGTTTTTTCTTTTAGGTTAGATTTGAGCTGTGGGCAACGTCATTGTGCTAATCTGCTAGTTTTCAAGTTGTAGTTCCTAACCCCCTTCCTGCCTTTGGGCCACAGAGGGCTCCAAGACATGATGACTGAGAACGTATTATTTCAGATGTGGAAATATCTGTGAAATTTTTAAGGATGTCCACTGCTTAATTGGGAGCGAAAAAAATAAAGAAGGAAGCAGAGCAGAATTTATCCTCTTCTGATAACTCACTGGCACTTCAGTTTATTTTGAAGGTGCAGCACTTAATGATGAGAGGTGCTTGGTGGAGAAATTGTTCTTCAAAGTCTGATTCCCAGACCAGAAGACTCCTCAGACAACTATTAAACTGTTCCTGTCCTTTAAACATCAGAGGGTCTAAGGAGTTGTTTGCCAGTAGAGGTTGTATCAGCGCCTGGAAGTTTGAGATGGTGACTGAGTGAAAAGAACAAAGAAGGATTGTCACGAGACAAGTTAAATTTGGCATTAGCTGGATCCCAGCTCCCTCAGACTGCTGCTTGTGATTCCTTACAAGGGAAAACCCTGCTCCAGAAAAGTAGTCCAAGCTCCACATTTTCAGTGTTGGCTTTCTCTCCCTATCTTTACACAATTCTTTCCATGGGATATCTGAATTGTTCAAGTAGAGTTACGCTGTTTCAGTTGCTATCAAAGGGTCTTCAGTTCACACGTAAGTCCATTTACTTCCTATTCCTCTACTCTCCAGTCACTTTTTGGAAAGATTTTTTTTCCAGAATTGCAGTTACTTTTGTTATCTGTGGTTCTGAACTGTACACAGCAATATTTGTCCTTAATCCTGGTTGACTGACCATCTTTCTCTGTTTAAACTTGGCTTGCTTCAAGCAAAACCCCCACACTTCACTGATTCCAAGAAAAAAGGAACATAACCGCGAGGTTTCCCCAAAGATTTTGCATACAGCTGATTCACTTAACCTCAAAGATAATAAATTATGGAAAAATTTGGACTGCCTCCATGCATTCACCATTTTCTATAATAAAGCTGACTTTTTATTTTTATCTCTGGCAGAGTCTGGAGGAGACGTGTTCAGCCAGCCCAAGTGTGCTGTTGAGCATGTTTATGGAATGCATAATGCACTTGTTTTGAGACTTGGTTATTTTGTCTTATTTTGTTTCTAATGCCTTAGACTTTCATGCTATTACAGGAAGGCAGAAAATTTCCTTTTTGAAGAGTAAATACTCCTCTCCAGGGGAAAAAAAAAAATCTAGAATAATCTTGTTGGTCAGCAGACAAGAGCAATGATGTCTTTATTAAAGCTTTATTAAAGGACTTGAGAGAAGCAACCTAATAATTTAATGCCATAGGTTTGCTTTGGGGCAATGAACAAGATTCCTAGTGAAGAAGGATGACTCTCTCTTCTATCACTTTGTCACTTCCACCACAGAAAGCTTCTTCTGTTCTTGTGGCACTTAGTGATGTCAAACACGTCTTGTCTATGCCATAGCACATAAAAGCTGCAAGATAATATTCTCCATCTTAGATAAGCTTGTTAATGCAAGTGCAATAAAAAGTTGAGGTTATGTATGGTGCCTTTGGTGCTTTCGGTATCCATTCCTACATCTCTGATTTTTACTGTGCAACTCTCTTACTGCGTCACCTGTTAGTAGCTGATAGTTCGTAGATTGGCTTTACCTTGTAGTTTTCAATGGTTGCCATTTTTATAATGCTGGATTTTTCTTTTCTTTTTAAACTAACCTAATCTGGTATGTACTGTCTGAAAAGTGGCCCTATGTGTGAAAGTGGCACCCTGTTTTAAGTTCTTGAAACTTGCAAATAGCCAGCTTGGGCATCATGCTTAATAAGGTTTTCATGGCCTCTTGTGTTAGAAAGTCATCATCGTTGCTTCAGGCCTCTTGCATAGGTGCACATTTTCCATTATATTTCTGCATGCATTAAGGCTCCTGTAGTGTGGCCTCTGTTTTGCAGACAGAGGGGAAGCAAGCTGAGATCTATAATGCAATGATCAGTGAGGACATGTGCTGGGCTTCATGGAGTTAAGGAGCTGGCTGGTGTGCCTCACAGGCTGCTGCACTCCATTGCAGCTGGGTTTGTGGGATTACTTTAGTGTATTTTACTTAGTGTATGGTATGAATCATGCAGCAAAATGTTTTGCTTTTGTTACTAAAAACAAATTCTCAATTAAACCTTGAACCCAAAAGAATTCAGACTGTTAAATTGTTGTGGCAAACCGTGGATGCCGAGATTGACTTTGGTTCATGTCCCTGAGGAGCAGAAGGAAGGGCTGTGGCATGAGACAGGGGAGTTTGGGGCAGTGTAAAGGTGGGGGGACTGTCTGCAGCTTTCCATCTGCTGCTCATTGTGACTTATTCTGACCAGGTTTCAAATCAATACTCTCTATTTCCTTCTTCACTTGTGTTTGCCTGTCAATTAATTTCTATCAGTTTGCAGCTTCTGAATTTGAGCAGGCCACTGCCATGAAAAAAACCTTTATAAAGTGGCATAATTGTACTCTTGTCTTTTAAGTGGATACGGTAGTAACTAGACTGTGCTGTGGAAAAACCAATATTTTGGTTACAGAAATCAAATCTACAGGACATACGTTCAAAGCTAGAGATATTTTCGTGCAGTTTTGATCATTCAAAAATTTCTAAGGAAGGAATGCACTCTGCATAGATTACTGATACAGAGAGGTGAAATTAGTTATAAACTCTTTAATTTTAAGCAATATCTCAAAAATGTTTCTGTAACGTGACCCTGACACTCTTGATGCTGCTCTATAAGAAGCTGTGTAAACTCTTGACTGCTAATTCAAGTCCTTCTCTACTGCAAAATTGGTTGTGAGAAGTGATTGGTAAAGATATTAATACATATGTAGTTAATATTCCTTTTTATTTAGGTAGCATAAATTGCATATGTTTTGGGCAGACAAGAAAAAGATGTTGTTATTCTTGTAACCACCTTAATACCAATTATGAAACTTAAAGTTTTGCTAATTTTTTAAAAAAATCGTAGTTTTCATCTAATGTTTATGACTTCTCTAGTGTGTTAACTTGTTTAGACAACAAACATCACTTTTTTTGTTAGGCATCAAAATGAAACAATTTTCCTGACACAATGAGAAAACTCTCAGAAATGTTTTTATCAACAACAGTGTCAGTCTTTCTGCTTGCCTAATTGCAAAGAGGAGAAAGCTGCTGTGGACTAATAACAGCCTGATTCTACAGGAAAGGTAAATTCTGAATGAGAAGTTTTCCTTGCCGTTGTCCCAGATTAACTGGGAGGAGAAATGCTTATTTTCAAGTCCATGTCACTGTGTGTGGAATAGCTACTCTAACAGAAAACCAGACTGCCAACTCTCTTGGCAGTCTGGGAGCTGAATTTCTTCCCTGGCAATTAGAATCATATCAGAGGTACGAATAAAGAAATTATCCTGAATTTAGGGCATCAGCCATATTATCTATGGCATTAAATTAAGCCACTGCATTGTTCAAAGGGTGGGTGTTTGTGTCAAATGTGCAGAGAGATGAGTTTCAGGTATGCTTCAGAAGATGATTTGTGATTTCAATGACCATCGAAAAGTTACTGTTCAGACTTTTGTAGTCAGACAAACTCTTCCAAGATCAAGGTACATACATCTGTAAAAGAACAGGTTTGGGGTATTGGAACATCCCTTTAGATGAGTTGGAAGGCTTTTGACTGAAGTTTTCATGGCTTTAGAACGTATGCTGGAAAGCCAGAGGAAAAACAGAAAGTGATATACTTCTGAGAAGTAATCCCAACTTCTCGTTGTACATAGAAATTCATCATTCTGTGGCAGCGGTGGTGGTTGGCAGGCTCTCTCTCCCCAAGATGGTGTGGTCCGGGTGGCGGCTACCTCTCCCAAGAGGCCGGCAAGGGAATGGTGGCCCTTCCACTTCTACCCCCTGCTTTTCCTGCTGAAACCAACTCCCAGCACCGGTGTGGGTGCTATTGAATATTCCACACTAAAGCTCAACCTCCTTGTTCTGTAACCATAACACTCACACACAAACACCTCCTTCCTGCCTCCTGGATCCAGAAACCTCTGGGGGGTGGTTTTTGGCAATTGGAAAAATGAGGGGTTTGGCCAGATTGTCGAAAGAAAAGCCACTTGATTCTGAATTGTGCTTTATTCCGCTAGCCTGTGTTTCTGTTGCCTATTCAACACCCCAGGAGCAGAGATGCTCATGAGCAGGACAAGCTTTTTAAGGTGCTCTTCCATGTGACTTTTGGATGTCTAGTAGGCACCTGTAAAAATTATTCTCATACTGATGTAAGGTGAGAGCAGAGGTATTTTTGCTGTCTTTGGTAGGAGGATGAGTGAGAGGAGAGGCGCGTGTGGCCCAAGGGGAACTTTTAGGCTTGCTGCAAGGTTTTATCTTCTGCTGGAAGATGCTGGGAAAGCATGCGATTAATACTTTAGGAGAAGGGTTTGGGAAGGACAGTTACAGGGAAGACAGCCTATGTGTGTAGGGGAGTGTTTATTTTATATATCAGTGTGTGTTTGTAAGGAAGGGGTAGAAAGTCTGAAATTGTTGCCTTTTTAATTGTAGCTGACTAAGAATGCTGCACTTGTTTAGAAGCTTTCTTTTCTGAAGCTTTTTGTCTGAATTAAAAGAATATCTTGAAAAGGCAGGTGCAATTACATCAGAATACAACTTCCATTCAATCAGTACTGTTTAGGAACAAAAAAGTAGCTTAGAGGTTGGGAAAAATGCAGTTAGAAGAGAGAGAAGTGAATGCTTGTCAGCTCCATCAGACCAAAATTTGATAAAGGCCTTTGATGCTTGATTATTTAAGAAAACTTTCTGAGGTTAACTGTGCTCACTTGCTTAAAATGTACAAGGACACAGCTGGCAATTTTTTGTCATACAAATAATTGAATGCTGATTGATTAATTAAAGCTGTCTTGGGCTATGTAATTTTTTTGGTAAAATGACAGTGTGCATCTAATCTTGTATTACAAATGTAGTCAAAATAAATTACTTTTTAATCAAAAATTAAAGCAGAGGGAATTTATTTTCTTGGAATTATTTGACACCACGAAACCAGTGAGATAGAGATGCACTGGTCCATGAATTGGAAAGTTTGGAAGTTGCTTTGGATGGCTTTTGTTTATCTCCATCCTTCTTATTTTTGTAGGAAATTCCACTTATCTGGATGACCATGGACCACCACCTCAAAAGGTAAGGTGCTGTTATTTTGTATTTGCTTTATCCTTACTTTTTTGGGTTTTGTTTTTAACTCATTGTACGTTTACTTGTGCACCAAGCAGCTCTGCTGAGTTTACATCAACAGCACGTGGCCTTTCCAGCCTTTTCCCCTCAAGTGTTTTCAGATGTTTGTAAGTAACTTGGGTTAAAACTCATTGTGATTAAGCTAATGGCAATTTTGCCACTGAGTCAAGGGGAGGCTGGGTTTTAGTGGTTTTGTCTGTCATCACTTTCATGCAAAAACCCAAGACACTGCAGTTGGAACTAATCTGGCAGGTGAAGATGGCTGGCAGCAGTTCCTGGAACATGGGTTCTGCTGCAAACGCGCTACTTGAAGCAGATCAGTAGGATAAATTTAACCAAT
Source organism: Cnemophilus loriae (assembly GCA_013397755.1). NCBI lineage: Eukaryota > Metazoa > Chordata > Aves > Passeriformes > Corvidae > Cnemophilus > Cnemophilus loriae. Next base: position 293,885 of record VZTF01008544.1, on the reverse strand, counting down.
CTGAATAATGAGCCCCTTTTTAGGAATAAGGTTCACTGTTCCTATCATATGTGACTGTGCTGCATAAGCTTTTCCCTCACATCATCATAGCACCTCATGACATTTCAGGTTAGGAAGGGCGTCATGATAATTTCTTCAAGAGGAGAAAAGCGGAGGCAGGCGTTTACGGTCTCCTGTTTTGTTTTCCTTTGTTTTACGCTGTGTTGGTTTGTTCTCTAAAACACGATTTGATACTATATTGTGCCTGTCTTTCCAGCCTATTATAGCTTCTTCTGCATAGTACAGACATGTACTGTACAAGAGGACAGATTTATTTCACTGATGTGGCCCACCATGGGCACTAGTGCAGCGGGTGAGAGTGAGTAGTTAGAGATCCACTACCTCTGGTGGTAGCCCTCCCTCATCTCCGTTCAGCTAACCTTGAAGTCATATCCTGAGCCAGCAGGCCTTGAGTTGAAATGATCAACCACATGTGTGCACCAGTGTGGTGAAACAGTTGGCTTCTGGTCAGCAGAAGGAGGATAATGTGGAAAGCAATTCCACTTAGCTTAGTTATCAGTGAAAACAGACAGGAATCTGGGTTTCTTCGCCTTTTCGCTGTGCAATGAAATCTGCAGTTTTCAGCTGGTATATGCGTATTTGTACACTGTTAAAGTTCAGACAGCTCACTTGCAGGAATGATGTACATTTGCTTTTCTTCCTGTCAACACAAATTACTCAACTTTTTGTATACTCAATTACAAAAGAAAGAGGATGTAGACAGAAGTGACAAAATCAACCTGTTATGTTTATCATTGCAAACTGAGATGGAATACAAGTATTCTAAGGCTAAACAAATGTTTCACACTTAAAGTCTATTTAGTACTCTCTGGTTCTTTTGAAATACTTTTTTAATTTTAGTACCAGATGCCTCTCTCGTTCAAGAGTACATCAGGCTGCATGAAGTAAAGAATTACATTCATCATGTCTCCACAGTGAGCATTCTGCTTGGAAGAATAAAGCAATGCTTATTCCAAACCAGTATTTCTCATGCTTTCATTAGCATTCAGAAATGCCAAGCTGTTCTGGTAAGGAAAAGGCTGTAATCTAGATAAGAGTTTTTAACTTTGAAAACTTTATTCAGATTTTGGTACTTTTTCTTCAGGAATTTTGCTTTACCAATTAGTGGTGCTGTGGATGGGATCCATACTCCAATGGGCAGTAGCAATTAGACAGATTTATCCAACCCAGGCACTTACCTGTTTACATTGTGGAAATATCTTTTGCCTGTCTAAACATGTAATTTCTGGGCTAAGTTCACGCGGCCTCATCCAGCTGCAGCTCAGTTGTCTGTAGAAAGGCCAGCTGAATAGATATGCACATGATTGATGGGTTGGGTAGGTACTCTTTGATTAGCTGCTTACAGTCAGTAAAGTTTGTGGGCTTCCTCTAATCATCCTCATTCCTGAAAGCTGGGTGAAAAGCTCAACATAGTAACAGGTTATATAGCCTTGTGTGAGTTAAAAGTATTTTGCTTTTTGAAGTATTTGCCCGTGTTTCAAAAACATTGATAAAATATGAATCACTTTGATCATCCCTTGGACAAGCCTGCTTATTCCTGAGTGGTTTAGGGTTTTTTATTTTGTTTTTTATTCCTCTAAGCAAAACATGGGTGGGGATTGATAGATCCCAAGATAATTACTGGTATTTGCTTGGGGTCATGTTTTGAGCTAAGATGCTCGTGCTTCATGAATCTCATGTATTGCATTTTTGGCTAAGTGCAGTTATTTACCCTCTTGTAGCTTCATATCTGAACTGTGAACTCTGCGGGTGTGAGTGAAATTCACTGTAATCGTCATTATCTTTCAAGTAGCCTCCATTCACATGACTTGATAGCTGCCTTCATTTAAACTTACCGATGGTTAAGGTCTATGCATGCTTTAATTCAAGATACAGAAACGTGTCAGAAGACATCAATCCTGACTCCAACATTTAAAACATTTCATTATAAAATGCTTAAAAACTAGAAGTGGAGATAATGAACGACAATGCATTGCCTGGGGTTGAAATGACTGGTAGCTAATATGAGCCGTGTGTAGTTAGCTGTAGGGCAAGGCCACCAGCAGTTGATATGCACTGGACCGTAGCTGTTTTGCAGAGTACATTCCAGTGTTTGTTGGAAATCGTATTAGTTTTGGCTCTTTGTCATGGCTAGGTGCCAGAGCTTTGGACTTTTTTAAATACCCATGTGGGGTTTTTTTTCCCAGTGGAAGAACTGAAAATAGCACTTGCTCTCTGAATAAGGAATTGGCATCATCACATTTCAGGAGATCAGGGTACTGGTCTGTTTTTTTTTTTTTTCAAATAAAGCTAGCAGCAGCAATTTTCTCAGTGCAAGCAAAGAATGAAAGCCTGGCTCACTTCTGTACCTGAGCATTGTTGGTGTGGTTCTGGTTCTTCCATGAAGATCAGGTGAGCCAGCTTTTAAGGTTTTCCCTCAGTAAAGGTTTACTTGGCTGTTGAAGATTAGCAGTGGTTACCCTTGCCAGTGATATGAAGGTAATGTGTCTAAGTGTGGTGGTTTGACCCCGGCTGGAGGCCAGGCACCCCCCCAAGACCTCTCTATGTCTCCCATCCTCAGCTAGACAGGAGAGAGAAAATAGAGTAGAAGGCTCATGAGTTGAGAAAAGGACAAGCAGAGATCACTCACCAATGTGAGTGCAGTGTACAAATTTTCAGCTAGCAAAAATTTTCAGAGTTTAGCAACACTAAAATGGAGTAATTTCTTATGGTTACCAGACTCAGTACCTGGCTGATAAAATACTAGGAGAGAATTCACTAAGTTCCTTAACCACAAAGATCCCCTTTATAGTTTGAAGCACTGTTTTACAGTAAAACTGAGCTTTTAAGCCTAGTACAGTCAATAAAATACTATGATTTAAAAAAAACCCATAAAGCATTTCTCCACTTCCCTCAGTTTACTAGAAGCAGTGTGTTGCGGCTTACCCCAGCCAGCAACCAATCCCCACACGGCTGCTCACTCACTCCTCCACTAGTGGCACTGGGGAGAAAATGGGAAGGGTAAAAGGTAGAAAACTCATGAGCTGAGATAAAGACAGTTTAATAGGTAAATCAAAAGCCACACACACAAGCAAAGCAAAACAAGGAATTAATTCACTGCTTTGCATGGGCAGGCAGGTGTTCAGCCACCTCCAGGAGAGCAGGACACCGTCACGTGTAACAGCTACGTAGGAAGACAAACACTGTCACTCCAACATCCCCCTTCCTCCTTCTTCTCCCCACTTTATATACTGAAGATGATGTCTTATAGTCTGGAATATCCCTTTTTGGGGTCAGCTATCCCAGCTGTATCTGCTCCCAATTTCCCTGGTATCACCAGTCTACTTGCCAAAAGAAAAGCATGAAAGACCTTGGCTCTATGTAAGCCCTGCTCAGCAGTAACAAAAAATATCTATATTATAACAGAATACAGAATATCTCTATATTTGTGCTGTGTTCAGCATAAATCTAAAACAGCCCCATAATAGCCACTGTAAAGAAAATTAACTCTGCCCTAGCTAAAACCAGCACACAGTGTGAAATATTTGTAGAATAATTGGTTTATGTTCTTTTAAAACTGTGTTTTCATTCCTTCTAAATGGCAGTATCTGAAGGGAAGAAAAATCTCGTTTTACAGAGGATTTTCCCATTGTCTGTTATTCATAATTCTTTGCAATCCTGCTGAAGCAGGTGGTGAATGATATAGCAGAGTAGTAGTATGGAGATATATCTAAAAGCTAGAATTGAATCTGTACTCTTAGGTGTGAATTGGATCATAAAATACATGAATTGTACTGGAGCACTAATTTGTTTGTTTTGTTCATATTAATTTATTGCTCAAGAATCTTAAGGATAAAACAATCACTTGATTCCATGATTTACCAAGAGAGAGATGATTACTTACTTTTTAATACTTCTTCAGTTTATAGTATATCAGAAGGGTGTTGATATGGGGGTGCTGACTGATTGTAAATGGACGTACAGAGAGACTTGGGAAATTAAAGCCAGATTGCCTGTCACAAGAAGATAAATCTTTGAGGGATACTGTGCATGGTGATGTCCTGCAAAAATTTAAACAGTAGTGAGCTGGATTTTTACTAAGCCTGACATTTGCAGCCTTTAAATTTTGAAAGACTTAGAGAGACGGCAGGTATGCAGGTTTTGTGACTATTACAGTAGTCTGTAGTTTTCATCTAATTTCAAAGATGCTTGGAAAGTATTTTGTCTTTTGGTTGGTACCTTAATTGCCACGCTATGTGCGTGGTTAAAGGTGCATCTTGCTTGCCTCTGGCATTAACACAGCAGCCTACCCACTGTCACCCAAGATAGAAAAATTCTAGTATCACCAAATTTGCAGCCTGTAGGTTTTGTTCTACGTCACGTACTGTAGCTAAAAAAGTACACGAGGCATAATTGTCACTGTTTCTGAAGCTAGTAAAACTCTGTGCTTTCACTGAAATTTAAAACGTAATCCATTCCGAGATGATCTTTGTTCACCTGCAAGTAATCTGTGGAGTTTATTACACAGCACATGAATATCTCTTAGAGATTACAGTTTTAGGTTTGCATATGTCTAGTACATTCCTCTCTTCTTTTCCTTCTTTCCATGATAGGAAGGTATTCATAAACGAGCGTTGCATATGAGAAGGTCATGGCAACTCAATCATAACCACCTTCATTATCTTTTTATTAGGAAGTGCTGGATTATAATACCAAAATCCAATTGCAGTTGGGTCTGGATGACCCAAACCTTCCGTGGAAAACCAGAAATCTGCCATTCTTCATAGGGGTAACATGATGGAGTATCTTTTGAAAGTGACAAATTGATTTGGTTAATCTTGCTAAGCCTTGAGACTCAGCTGAGTACCACTCACGTTTCTTCCACAAGTCCTGTATTTGTTAATGTTATTCTTAAATCCTGAACTGAAAGGATTTTCTTAGCTCTGATGTTTGAAGGAAAAAAATCTGAAACTTGGGATGCTGGAGAGTCTTACAAAACAAAAAAAACCAACCGCCAAATAAGAATTCTAGTATAATTTTGAAAGCCTCACCATTATGAAGATGAGCTGGTAGGTCCTGGCAGTCTTCTACTCAGGCTTTAAAAAAGGATGAAGTTTAGTTCAGGAAACTGTAAATAGCAGTGAGGTACTCTGATAAGGGCCATGAGCTTTAATCAGAAACGAGATTGTGAATGTGCCTACATGTGGTCAAAAGTGGAGTCAAAACATCAGGCAAAGAGGACAGGGTTTCATGAGTGGGCTGAAGAAGTCAGTGTGAGAGTGGTGGTATCATGGTGATTCAGGTGAAGAAGGAGTTTGGGCAAGTGTACTTACAAAAAGGTAGTTCTCAGGACAGCACCCACAGCATCCTGATGTCCTGAGAGAGTGTGGAGGCTTTTGGGGCTGGCACTACTGGGGGTTCTCAGTAGATGCAAGGAAAAGCTCATTCCATTGAAATGGAAAGGAGTCATGCCCTGGTCAGCAGGAATGAGGTTTGATTTGCCTCTGAGCAAGTCAGATTAATAATTTCAAAGTGCAGAAGAGTGAAATGGGAGCACTTGATGCTGGACCTTCTCTTCTGTTGACTCTGGTGTGTCATCTTCAATGCAAGATCCGTTTGTGACTCAAGACACGGATTGTGGTCTGTAAGGGAAAGTATTTTGGGCCTTTGAGTCATTTTAGTGATTTCTGCTGAGCTCTGGTTCTGCTGGAAGAGCTGGCTAGCAGCATGTTGTCCTTCCTGTAGGTGCTTCTTGGTGTTGTTCCTTCCAGGTAAAGAGACCATGCCATGAACTAGATTTGAATTTGTTACCTGCAGGAGCTGTGATGGAACTCCCTTTGAGTTCCTGCAAGTGTGCAGAGCAAGAGCACCTCAGGGACAGCTCATCAGTAATGAGCATGTGGGTTACAGTCCAGCAGAACTGGCCTGTTTTACAGAATTAAAATCCAGTTATGGCTATAAACAACCTTGATTTCATACTGTGTTTGACTTATGAAGTGTCTGTGCAAAGTAAGTGGAAAAGACAAGCACAGTAGACTTTAAAATAGAATGTGGAGTTACTGAAAGGGAGCCTGAAGGGCGAACTGAAATGCAGGATGGCAGATCCTTGGCAATGCTGAAACCATGAGTTGCTGCACTAGCTGCAGCCTAATCAATAGTCAACCATAATAGCTACCAAAGAGTTAAACCTTAATGTGAAGAAAGACAAGTGCATACAGAGGAATAAATTATTCAGTCTACCACTCACCACATTCAAATCCAATATTATTGGCTCCTAGGGTGAATTTGTGGATATTGCATTGGAAGGATAGAAACAACCATAAGGTAGTGAGGTTACTTAAGGGAATGCCAGTGCTGTGAAGTATTATAAAAAGTTTTAAAACTAGGCTTAGTTACTTAATATCTCTCATTTTGCAAGTATCCAATATAAACATGTGGGTTGGATGTGATAGGATTTACTACTTAAACAGAGAATAACTGTGCCAGTGTGTTCTGAGCACATCACATAATGTACAAAACCCTGGGCTCCGAAGGGAAAACAGCAGTTTTAAACTTTACAGTTCCAAGATACATATAACGTGATGCTGCTCTGGAGTTAAAATCAGTCGTGCGCAAATTCTGCAGCTTAAGGGGTTTTTGATATTACATGGTAAACCTTCCAGTGGAAAATGGGGTAATTAAAGTGATACTGAAATTCTTAACCTACCTGAACTCCTGGTAGTTCTCTCAACAAATACTAGTATCAGTGAACCATGTTCTTAGATAATTCATCTCCTTTATCATCTTATGAGGTAGGTGCATACCACAAAGATAACTTCCACAGTGTGATTAACTTAAAAAATAAGAGATAAATATACTGCATTTCATAAGAAAGCTAATGAAGGTCTTCCAGCTCTTTTTCTGTTGTAATCTGCATGCACTCATGTAGGGTAAAGAAGAAAAAGAGCAAAACCTTTGTTCTGCATCCCTCTCTATAGTAGTGACAGTACCATATTCTTTGATTCTTCTAAATTCTATCCTGAGATGTAGTAAAAAGAGATGTCTGCAAGACATGAACAATAACTTCAGTTCTCCTTGGCACCGGGGAGACGAGATACAGCACTATATCTGCTTTTGATCCCAGAAGAGGTGAACAAGTTGCAAACTGCAGAGGAAAGCAAGAAGAGATTGAAAACCATGCGATGTTAAGAAAGACCAAAAGGAAAAGATTTGATTAACCTAGAGGTGGTGGTTGTACCCCATTCCCAAGCAATTATCTGTTTGGTAGGGCGATTCCCTCTCACCTGCTTCATCCCTGAAAGGAGCTGAAACTGAGTTGCCATCACTTAAGTGCAAGTGAGTGTTGCTGAGTGATGAAAGCCAGGAGTGCCAGTCCCACCTCCAGAGGCTGCCTAACATCAGTGAGTACCTGAAAGTGCTGAGTGAACAGAGCATCTGCTCTTTAGTAGCCTGTTTGACTCTTTGTATACATGTGCCGAGTTTGAACGTTGATATGTAGCTGTAATTTCACATGCCTGAAATAAACCTGGTTCTGCACTCCCTGTGGTGTGGGGAGTCTTGTGCAGCAGATTGGAGGTGCTGAGGTTTTGCTGTGCTGCAACCTGCTGTTGTAGACAAGCAAATAAGGTGTAAGGTGTAAGATGAGTGAACCCAAATGTGTTGACAGGATGTGTCCAAAACTTTGAACATTGAAAACTGGATCTTTGACCTCTTCTTTGTAATTTTCCCAGGTTGCTATTGATGTTACTGTTGCTTCTGTAGCCACAGTATCTTGTAATAGGACCTGATCTGAGAGTTAATGGGGATATTCTACTATGCTTTGAATTGAGATCTTTTTAGGTTTGTAAGTGTGCAGTGCTTCTTCACAGAAAGATTACTGGAAGTTTTGATTTTGGCTATACAGATCTGTCCTGTGGGACGCGTCAGGGACCATAGGCTTTGGCAGACACTTCATAGTAATGCTTTTCTTTAGTCTTAATAAATTTGAGGACTCTCTGCAACCGAGTTTCCTTTTGCTGCCTGTGCTCCATGCTTATGTTTTCAATTTAGCTTGGTACTTAGGGATGTTGAACCATTAGAGAACACATTTTAACTTAGTCTTCCAAATATGTCATCTGTCTAACAGATGAAATGCATTGTTTGTAGTGGTGGGGGAGGAAGTCATCCTTTTTCAATTAAATTAGTTTCTTAATTAAAATGCAACAGAAGAATATTCTGTTTCTTCTTCTGCCTTATTTTCAATGCTCCACTGCAACTATATGGCACTTAAACTTTGAAAACAAACAAATTTAATCCTTAACTTTTCTTGTGGTTTCCAGTGTATTTTTAGTGACCCATAGAGAAGACCTTGCTGTATGGTCTGCTTTAGAGTTGGTTAATTCAAAAAGCTTGTCTCTGTCTAGCATCACTACACTCTACAGGTGAATGTTGATATAACTAGAGCTGTGTGGTTAAGATGGGGAAGGAGGATTCTAGCTAGTAATTTATTTTGTTTACTCCCTCGTTCATTCTGCAGTCATGTTTTCTGCTGACATAATTGATGTTAGCAGCTTTTCATTGTGATTGCTTTAAAAGTGAGCAAGTTGATACTTCTTTGGAATGAGATTTTGAGCAATAATTCTTGAGCTTAAGTTTGGAAGGCTATCTCTTAGTAGCCTTTGAGTTTGTGTTTAAACACCATGGCAGGCTTGTGAAAAACCTCAGTTAAAAAGAGGCATCCAGTGTATCTCAGAAGATCTCAAAGCTGGTGTCTGAGTTATCTGATCTGTCTTCATGAAATCCACAATGTGAGAACAGATATTCTCTGGAAATGGTAGAAGATGAACTAAAAATTAAATGCATGGGGATAACAAAATTCTGGAACAAGTTGTGTAAGAAATTCTTTAGGCAGCATGGAAGGATGTGTCTCGTAACATGCCATATATAATTTTTGGAGACACTGGAGGAGGAGGAGAAACACTGGAGAGAAATGGACTGATGGCAGCTGTCAGGTTTGTAGTTACCTTATGAGTGTCATCGTCCTCTCATGAGTCAAATGGCCCATTCCTTTGACCAATTAAGCTATTTTTTAAATTCTTACAATTCTGTCTCAGTTGGACAGGAAAAGAAAACGAAGAGGTTGGACTGGGAAGGTATGATGCTGTATAAAGATGTGTCAACAAATGTTTCATTGTTTCCGCAGTCTTATCAGTACTTGCTGTGTTGGTTTGCCTTATTCACCTGATAAACACGGAGCGCTGCATGACCACAGGTTGGTGCCTGCTCAGAAAGGAGAAGCCAGTTCTGGCATCTGCTTCTGGCCCTACTTGTGCGTAAGGACACGGGTCACTTACTTGCAGAAGTTGTGAATATAATGGATTGCTTTCTGAAAACACGTCTCTCTGACATGAGTCAGAGACTGATACCTGGACAGCTTGTACTTGGATTGGGAAATTTTTGGCAAGTGGACAAAATTGTACTGGATTCGTCTCAGTAAAAGTGGAATGATTTAGGCCTATGAGCGAATCCCTGCATTGTTGACACTGCAAGTAATTATCCAGCCTAATTTTTTTTTAAATGGTGCAAAGATTTATCTGTAGACAAAGCCCCCAGTGAAGATGAAATCCTGGGCTTTTGTCAGGTTATCTGTCGAATGGCTCCCTTTCTGAGACTGGCAGACCTCTCTGCAGAGGTACTTGATAGTCGTTTTCTGTAATGCAAGTTCATTTGGGGTTAAACTTGCTTTTTCTTCTTGATTTCATTCACAATGGTTCTTGACATCTTCTTTAACTGTGGAACAAAAGAAAAAAAAAATCTGTTTGAACTGACAAGTAAATTGTCAATATAACTTTCCAAACCCTTGGAGAGAGCTGTTGTAATTATACTGTAGGTTTTACTTTTTTATGGCTGTAAGTTCTAATTCATGTAACTCCAAAGTGAATTACATGTTTTAGTTGTTTATATTACCTCTGGGCTTTGATGCAGTGCTCAAGAAAGTCACTGCAATTATTTTAAAGTTGTATATATTGTTACATGAATATCAAGTTGCCACAGCATAGCCTCAGCAGTTAGTCAGTCTACATGATACCTACTCTTATCATAATAAAATGTAACCCAATTAGCATTTTGTAAGTGTCCAACTGCTGTTTTCCAACCTTGTTTCTGCTAATACAGTAGGAGCCTTCTTTTCAAGTGTCTTCTCTGCCGCCATCTATTGTCTGAGTCTCTTGTGAGTATCACAAGGGGAACAAGAAAGTTCCTCTCTGGAGAAGTTTTCCGTTTCTTGCGTTTTTAGTTTCGCCTGCTGCAAACCCATATTTCTGAAAGAGGTATTTCTTCTCCTAAGAAATAACTTTGTTTTCTAAATGTGGATTGTAGCATCCTAAGGGAGCTGGTCACATTAAACAAATACTTGCTTGTGCACCAAAAGCCTGTGTACCGCATGACCTTGTGCACTGGACACACCCTTTGGGGCATTTGGGCGTGATAAGTGCAGTGGTGACGTAAGTGGATGAAACGTGAGCAGAGCTTCAGGAGTGCACCCCTAAAGCCAACCACATTCAGCAGTGCCGCCAGGGAAGATTTGGTTACCACTCACGATTGCTCTTCCGAAGTGAGCTTCGAGCTTTAGTGTTTATCTTGAATCTTGTCTGATTTGACCTAAGTGCATTCTCTATGTACTGAACCAAGGCATCGATACATTGGTCTCCTTTAAGCTAAACAAGTGTCTGAAAATAATAGCCCTTTATTTCAGGTTCCTTTATCTGCAGTGAGTATTTGCTGTGGTTTCTTTTTGGGGGTTACCGTGGTTATTGTTTGTGTGCAGAACAGAATTGTACTACGTAGGAAGGTGAGTTTCAGAAACAAATGTGAGAACTGGCCAAACTCGGTAACTACTGTCAGTTTTTCAAGCTGAAAAAGTTGTTTCCACTTAGAATAGAGAATTTACAAAGGCCTGCTTGAATTTTATCTAGTTTTTAAAGAATTATATTTATAAGATTCACTCAAAGTTACTGGATAATCCAGTCAAGGATTTAATTAGAACTCGAGTGTAATCTGTATGCAGCAGAATTGTACTTGAATGAAGTACCAATAAAGAAAAAATGTTGCTCACTATATTGCTTAGTCCAAACTGCTAGGAAAATCAAAGCAGTTAATAATTATGAAGCATTTAAAATATTTCCATAACTCTACAAACTCTTACCATTCATCTAATTTCTGGGATGCTAGGCAAACATATACTGTATGTGCTCTTGCTCCTTCCCTGGCACTTGTCAGCATCTACTTACCATTACTCTTGAAGGCTTTCGCTTACACAGCAAAGTATTCCAAAAGTGTATGTCTGAGCAGAGGAGTAATTCCCCTTCCACAAGTTACAGTGGTATGTGGATGGTGCTGCAAGGCTGTGGCAAGTAGTGATGCTAGTGCTTCTTGTGTGAAGAAATGAACCAAAAAGGGGACAATCCAGAATAGGGCTTGTGTTTTTTCATTGTGGTATGATAATCAACATAATAAAATGTGTTCAAATGTTAACCTATCAGACATTGTTAACAGTACTTTTGGGAAAGGTTAGCTACAGCTGTAGCACAGAGATGTTAAATTCATCACTTTTGGAGTTCCTTAATAATTGAGGCTCAGATTTTGTATTTCATAGGAAGCAAAGCTTTTGAAGGAAAGATTGATAAAGAAATATGGGGGCTATGTTTCTCATAGAAAACCCTATAAAAATGTTGCAAAATAGTAAGACTTGGTGCATTATGTAGGATTGGTATGGGCCTTGAGAGGCCCTTCTTTGCTTGCTGAATCAGCAAATGCGATGTCCTGCAACTTGGAAAGCTTAACTGGGGCCATGATCACCCAACACCTACTCCTTTCCCAAGGTAATTTGGAGAAAAATGGCCTCCACAGTTATGTTGCAGTGCAGGATATCCTAAACATTGCAACCAGTAACAGTAGCAGTGTTCATTTGGTCATGAAATGTAACACTGAGGGCAAAGTGCCAGTAAATTCCCATTTAATACAAGGGAATACAGATTTTTTCCTTTTTTTTTTTTTCTTTCTAGTTGTCAGTTCTTTTTGAAAGTAGTCTGAAGGGTTGCCCAAGGAATCATTTTGCTTCCCTGATGAAGATCTATTAGCAGTTCAAATGCAGGGAGAAGTACTCTGCACTGAAAAGTGCCATATGCCTCATCTGACTGCTTTTATGTTAGAAATCTTTCTGCTGGGAGAACATGATTGCATCAACAGCAGAAGTAACTATATGTTGAGACACACTATCACGCTATTTGGCCATTCCTTGTGCTGAACACAGGTTGCCTGGAACCCAGGTGCAGGTGCTATGTCAGGAAACATTTTGTGCCGTTGTCTTAATAGAAAAATGATCTTACCTTAAGTGCTGTATATGTACCACTGTGGGTGAAACTGTGAGCTCGTGACTCTGTTAGCCAATTTAAAGGCTTGGAAACAGTTTCCTCTGGGCCTATATCATCATATGCTGCTGTATGCTATACAGCAGATACTTGTCTAGTGCAATAGTGTGACTTCAGAATGCCTTTTGCTGAAACAATACCCCATGGACATCATCCAGGAACAAAATAAGGCTTCATCTGTCATACTATGAGACACTGAATTACTTCTCGCTTGTTCGGGTTTCCTGGGGAGGAGAGCAGGGTACAAGAGTTACTGTGGTCTGGACACCGTTTCCAGTGGCCAGGTTGGATGTGGCTGTTCAATTTTGAGGTTTAATGAACATTACCTGTACAGAGGTGATCAGACTGTGCCAGTTGGCCTCAGACCCCCTTTGGCCCTATGTCAATTATTCTGCACATAGATCCTTGGCCAGTGGCATGATTTGCTCTCCGAATTTGTTTGAAAGATGCATGTTTATATTTGAAATAAAAAGAATTGATTAATTTTAGCTTTGTGCAACTGGTTGTTGTTTGGTTTCTTTTGTTTTGTTTTCAGCTGAAGTTTTGCAGTTCAAGCATTCATTCCTCTTGCATTATTTCAGCTTGATTTTGAGTTGCCAAACTGTAGAGCAAATTCACTCCTTTTAATTCTTTTTATGGGAGAGAGTCAACTAAAGATGACTATTTGCATTGCAATTACAAACAGTGAGTTTAAGATCATTAACAACGGTTACATAGTATTTCTGAAGTAGTTGCCAGTCTGTTGCATTTAACTGCATCCCAAGGGGGAAATCTCACCTTGCCACCCCCTAAGCCATGTTGTTTCTCTTCTGAAGAGCTTCTACCTTGCTGGAGAAAGTGAATGCTTCTGACCTGGGCAGGGCCCTAGAAATTCTCCTTTATGTGTCTGTTGGCTTAAGGTCAAAACATGGGATTCAGAGATAGACAGAAACAAAAATATCAATATATTAACTCCATTTATTTCAATCTTTATTTAGGTACTTCCTTTCCCCAGTCAGGTGGTCTACAACAGAGTTGGAAAGTGTGGGAGTCGAACTGTGGTTTTGCTTTTGAGAATTTTATCAGAGAAACATGGATTCAACCTGGTTACATCTGACATACATAACAAAACAAGACTGACCAAAAATGAACAGGTAAGTTACTCCTGCTCGTCTTAGATCGTGTTTTCTTATTATGTATACGAAACTGAGAAACAAAGGCATATGCTAGCAGATAATCCTATTGAAAATATGTATTGCTACTTTGTCCTGAGTAATCCTGCAGAATTCATCATTCTTTAAGGGACTTCAGTTAAGAAGAGAACTGGGTGGCACAGCCAAGAACAACATGATGCGGCAGCTAACCAGAAAAACTAACTTCCAGTGAGATAGCTCTTTAATTTAGTCAGCATAGCAGTTAGGCTACCAGCAAGGCAAGAAAGGTTAGTACAGTGAAGTTAAGTGCTAACAGCATCTGGAACAAGTATTAATGTATCTGGAGGGCACAGGCATTTATTGTATAACCAGGACAGCTTATTCAGATCTAGCTTGGGTCTTAAACAGAGCAGGAGTAAATATTAGTCAAAAGGGTCTTTTTTGACTACTTAGTTCACTTCTAGTAATCAGTTGCTTCAAAAAGTTGTTTCCCAGGGCCATTCTAACTCATGTTGCTATAATATGACATGTCCTTGATCCTATCTCAGTTTCTTGCTTATCTGTCTTTTTCATGTTTATTGCACAATCCTCACTAAGGGAAGTGAAAATACCACACGAAACCTCTTTACCCAGACACCCTTTTTCATATCCCGTAAAGTTGTAGACGGATTATTTTTGCAGCTTTGTTTCTATGAAAGATCCAGTTATTTAAATTTTCTTCTCTTCAGGGTATGCATGTACCCACTGTAAGTATCACTTCCATTAGTAGATTGATACAAGTAGTGCAGGAAAACCTCAGACTCAAAGCACATGTCTGTAGTCGGATGCTGCACACGTTTCCCACTGCTGCTATTTTGAGCTGCTGATCAGGTAAAGGCTGCAATTGCTGCCTGTGTCACTTCTAGAAATAGCAGCCTGCAAACCACGAAAGGATATGTGTGATGATCAATATATGGATGTGGGCCTGCCGGTGACATTGTGCTGTGACTGGGGGTCATTTACTTGCAGCCTGTTCCTGAGTACAAGTTTGTTATTTAAGATGCAGCAGTTCATTCCAAATGAAAATTTAGGAGCTGATATTGCTCCTGCAGGTCCCACGTTTCTCCCCTTCAAGGTATCTATTGTGGTCCCACCACAGCTGGCTGACCTAACACTTCATAAGTCAAGTTCAGCCAGAGGTGGGGTCCAGCTGGCCAGCGCTGCCACACCAGGCCAGTGTGGCTGCTATGCATGGTTGGGAGTGACACACCGGTGACAGGCTGCAGTGTGGAGACAGTGTCCCCTCACTGCCCCTGCTTGTGGCTGAGGGAAGGCCTACCCTGCACCTGCTGCAGCATCCTTCCGTGTGTCCTACCAGCAGCACCACATAGCCTGGGAAGTTTGCAATATGGTCCCATCAGAAAGGGGTCAAACCATCCTGTGCTACAGAGCCTGTCTGGTTAGTTTTTCTGCTGGGATACAGGATTTCTGTGGGTATGGCTGCTGTTGTGTTTTGGGGTGTTTGAGTTTTGTTTGTATCTTTCATCAATTTTCATTGCTGATTGGGAGACATACCATAAAACCCAGAAATCTTTCAGGTGTTAGTAATCTCCAGCTTTCACCATGATCAGCTTTTTCCTTTCAGTTCTGTTCTGTCTTTCTCTGGTAGGTGGATTTTCCTTTGTTAAAACATGATACAAGATCACTTCTTCACAGTCTTCTGTGCTTTAGTCCAGCATGTGGAGATTCCAGAGAGGCCCAGACTTACTTTTGATGCAACCAATACACTGACAGATAATTATCTGCATTCCCTTTTGCACTCCATAAGCGGTTAAGTTACTAGACAACAAATGTGCTGGAAGTATTGCTACAGAGCTGATGATCTATAGATTGCCCTGCTATAATTTGAGTCTCTTTATTTTCATTTGTGGTTTATTTCCATAGTTACAATAGGCTCATAATTTAATGAGTACTTTTGCTGAAAAGTGCCTTTGATCACCAGAAAATGTGCTTGGAGACATTAACTATTCTGTTGTTCAGGGCATTTTTAGTTGTCTTCTCAATTTTTAAGAGCAGAATATGAAAAATAAATTATTTTTTCTGCCTTTAATGTGGTGTACACAAGAGGAAGTTCAGGGAGTGGATGATCTCAGGCTCCAGGCATTGGAACAAGAAAAAAGAGAGCTGTGCTGGGCTTTAGGCTTCCAGCATGAGCACGGGTTTCTCACTTGAGAGATGTCTCTCTTCCTTCTGCCATTTGTCTGTCCTGTGTTTGGTTAAAGCCCTGATCCAGCCAAGACTTTTCTGTAAATATTTAGCTTATGCAGTGTGCTGTTGTTAAATAAAGTTAAGCATGTAGGTGTTCTTAATGACTGTGGGGATTGCACATAATTAGAATCCATATTTTCATTGCCTTTTCCAGTCTCCTTCTTACTAAGAAATTTTCCCAAATTATGTGTGTCTGCCAGCAATTAGAAGTGCAGCCTTTGAACATCTGTGGGCATAAGGGAGTGATTCCTGGAAACAGATGTATTAATATGTGCCTTGCCATTTGCTATAATATTTTCAAGTAAATTAAATACAGGAACTAACACATAGTATTAAAGTTAATCTAACTGATGTGGCTTTAAAATGCTACACAAACTGCTGCAAAATAAAGTCTTCCCCTATCCTGACTTTGTCCCTCACTCCCATTTTATTGCGTTCAGGCAAGTAAGAATGAGTTATAGGTATGGAAATACCAGTCACATACAAGAGTAATTGTTTCCTTCTACCACCCATCATTATGGCCATGCAGCCAACTTTATATGGAATTCCAGTTCAATGCACTAAAAATCCATCACTAATTTTTCTTAAATGCTTTTAAGAACAGAAAATTGGTCATACCAGCTTGGGGAGGTAAAGAAATTCTTGAAACCATTCCAAGCTTTTGAGAGCTGAAAATGAAGATCTAGTCTCATTCCTGGGAGTTGTGGGTTGTTTATAGAAATGAGTACTGAGATGAAAGTGATACACCAAAATTCTTGTAGGTACTTGTGCCTCCTGAGCCCTGCATGCCTTCATTAGAGACTGAAAGCAGTGGAGGAGGGTTGAGCTCACAAGAAAGATCGATACAGAGAATTTTTTTTTGTCCCTTTCACATCAATATTAGTGGAGACCATAGGGTGATCCAGCAGACCGCACTTGGAAAATCCCACTTGCCTCACCATTTTTATACATTTTGACCTCTGATTTTCACACTGAAATACAGCATCTTAAAAAAAATAGTAACATTTTGGCTGTTGTCTGGGTGGGATTGTTATCTGATTATTTCCTTTTATTCCCAGTAGAATTTACTTCAAACCTCAAACAAAGCGGGGCTGCTCTGAGTGGTCAGCAGAGGGACTGGACCAGCCATCTCCAAAAGAGGGGAAGGTGCCCTCTTTCGAAGGCCAGAGTTGAGTTTATGTGCAGGAACAATGCTGTGGCTAGAGAAAATCCATCCCCCACGTTTCTCCCCTCTCAGGGAGGGCTCCCATCCAACCCTCTTGGAGTCACTTCACGGTGCCATCTGCTGGAGCGTTACTTGCAATGCGGTGTCAGCCCATTACAAGTTAATACTTACACAAGTAAATTAGTGTATTTTTCACCAGTGTTTCACTGAAGCTGCCTAACTCCTGTGAGAAAGAGAAATGGCTCTTTATGGGCCCTAATCCTAGCAGACGCATGCTCATTTCGGATTTCTTCAGGTATTTCTACAGCTTCTCCCTCCAACCGTGGATGTGTTCTGATTCATCTCTTCCCTAACAAAGTTTGCCAGGGTTGTTTATCTTCTGCTGCTTGCACCTTTTTATTTCTTTTCAAAGTTAGGATGACATGGTCGTCTGTGCTTGTATGTCATTCTCCTTCATCACTCATTCCATCCAAAAGTATTAGTTTTTTTCAGCCCTCATCCTCTGCTCACTGTTCCTCTCTGTGGGTTCTCTACATCTTATTTTCTTTCTTTCTTGTTTCATCTTATAGAAACAAACAAACAAAATCTAACAGCCGAAACCAACCACCCAAACCTACTCTTCTGGGAGACACTGGAAGATTTTTCTTTTTGTTGTGTTTTTTTCTCTTTAATATAATCTTAGAAGGAGAGAGGGATCACTATGTCTTTCTGAGCAATACATTTGAGTTGTTAGACTGAAATCAGTTCAGGACAGCATGATGAGAGAGGGAGAGGCCCATGGGAAATATGGCCACAATTTGCATGTGGCCATGAGCCATTACAGTTATTTATTTTTCCCTCCTGACATCTGTGTGTTGTTTCAGTTGAGCCTTACTTACCCTTTTGGCAGGGTTTTTAGAAGAATGGATTTTGCTTGTTTGTTCTTATGCACATTGTAGCTTTATCCACATCTGCTTACAAGTCCAGTTGATCATTAAGTGTCTAAATATGAAGGTAGTTTAAGTCAAAACAGAATTCTGTTTCTGCTTTGGAGCAAGCTGTAATCATAGCTCAAGAGATTGAGTTTGGTAGTAAGAGATGAAAAAAAAGCCAGGAGCCAGATGCTGTCCTGCTCTGTGTGCACCTTTCCAGTCTCGCTTTGCCTCTGAGGCCGAAGTGCCTGTGCTTGTCCAGCAGCAGGTTCATGTGACCCTGATGCTGACCTCAGGTGAAATGGAGTGAGAAACGTGGCAGTGCTGTGATATGACTCTGCTTCCTGGTAGCAAATTGGTGCGAGCCCTGGGGACAGCTGGGGGCCAAGGGAAGCTCATGTGGTGCTTTGTAACACTCGCATATACCCCCAGCTAAGTTTACCTAGGAGTATTCTATTAGAGCTGCCTGTGTTTTTAAATTTAGTGGAATTGCTTTGTGTGGGTATAGTATCTTTATATCTCCACATTTATACTCCAGTAAGGTTTTTTCATATTTTCCAAGATGGAATTACAGTGATGACCATGGGGGCATGAATAGAGATTTTATACCAGATCAGTAACTTCCTTCTGCCGTCTTCCTTCCTTACTTCATGCAGATAGAGCAACACAAGTAAAATGCAAAATATAACATAAAGCTTCATACGGTTCTGAGAGTTTCACTTCTCTTGTAAGTTGTCTCAGTAAAAAACCAACAAAAACAAAAAAAGATTCCAGTTGAGACATCTGATACACAGGTTCCAGGGCCTTCTATAGTTTGATTCTGCAAGATGAATGAAGAATATAATTCTCTGGCAGAGAGAGTTACCAGTTCTAAAGAAATGTCAACATGTTGATTTGCTAGGAAAGCCTTTGTCTCTTCCGAGCATGAACAAACAATACTGAGTTCCTTTGTGCTAAGTATTGCAAAGCTTCCTGGGCTTTCTAATTCTGATCTGGACAAGCTTTGCTCTTCATGTTCGTAAATTTCTTGCCCAGTATGTTTATATTGTACCGAAGAAGCTGTGCAAAGACCTGTTTGTGCTTGAATCAAGCAGTCCAGACTCCATATATAACTAAATAAAGAAGGGACACTAATCCCTTCCTGACTCTTTTTTCAATTTCTTTTTTAAATTTTTTTTTAATTGCACATCTCCTCTCCATATTCTCTTGTTTCTTTTCCTTTTATATTGTCTTTCTTTTGGTGATCTTGTGTTACGTTCCATTTCTTTGGGTTTACAGCGTTTTTCAGATATAATATACCTTGCTATACTTTCTCAGACCTAATATGTCGTGATATATAAGGTCTGTACCTTGATGTATAAGGTTTGTACCTAATATGCCTCAATGTACTCAAACTAGCTTGACAGGAAAAGGTCCATCCTGAGAAGTTGGACAAGCTGAACTGTTTACTTCAGTGGTCATCATACATGTATGTGTATAAAATTGTTGAAGACAGGGGGAAAGTGAAGAAAATCTGTAACTGTGTGCACTTCTTTATTCATTCCTGGCGGTTAAATGGCTGTAGCTTATGCTGGCTGAAAGAAAAAGGCAGGGTATGTGCTTCAGGAAAAAGTGGAAAGTGAAAGATGGATAAGAAGCAGTAAGATGTGACACATTAAAAAAATCATGGCAAAATATCTGTATATTGAAACTAGACAATAGAATGGGAAAAAAATTGGCAACTGATGTCTCTTAAATGTGATTTGGTATTTGCTATGGCATGGGCAGAATTTTTTTACCATGCTCTTTTTGCTGCTAATAACTCTACACGTGCCAGTCACTCTGTTTCAACCACACAACAGGCTGGACTCTATAGTTTTGCTTATTTTATCTATGTCAACTATAGCGTTCAAGTTTTGAGAAATACATTTTTTTAATTGTCTCCTTAATGATGTTTAAATTTAGTACATAAATTAATATGATTCAAACCAGAACGTGTAGTTCACAGACTTACCTCTTTTTTTTTTCCCAGTGTATGAATCGCTTTCTACTATCTAGTTTGTAAAATCAATAAACCTGTCATTTCAAGTGCATTTGTGTTCAATGTCCATAACATAGCCTGCATTTGAACACAGAAGAGAAAATTAGAAAATAAATCTTAGGAAATTAATAAGAAGGAAGCAAAATTAACTGAAACATTGGCTCTCAAGCGTGATGCTTCACTAGATACTTTCAGTTTCCTGTAAGTCATAGCTAGAGCTGAGCTTACTCAAAATAGATGATGATATCCATGGTGTTGTTTACCTTATTCCATTTCAATGATCTGAAAATTCAAATTATTTATTTATTTATTTTTAAAATTAACGTTATGTGAATGAGCCTGAACTAGAATTCAGCATCATCTTTCTAAAAGTGCCCATTTAATTTGTACTGCTAATTTGTTGTAATAGGAAAAGGAATGGCAAGTCCTGATTTCTATATTTAAACAAGCAAATCAGTTGGCATCTTGGCTGTGTTGGCAGCATTTATTGTTGCATGAAAATGGCCATTGGCTCAGCTCCCACTTTCTTTTACAGTTTCAGACATTTTACATTTTTGGCTTTGGGGTGAATAGAGCTAGTGTCTTCAGAGGGCAGCTGCCATTTGGAAAGCTCTTGAAGATTTAGAAAGAGTTTAGATTTTTTTCCCTTTAGTTTATGCCTTTCCTTAAACTGATACCCGCTTTTGGAAGTATTTTGGAAGTACCTAAGCTACATGATAGCAGGATGGTGTCTGCAGCTCAACTTTTCTTGCTTAGACATAAAATATTCGTCATGCTATCTTGATGACAGTGTTTGGGAGGGATAGTGGGGAAGGAGGTCCTGAGTAATTCAGACTTGAAAATTATATCATCATATGTTGTTTGAAAGTTTTATGTTTGTCTCAAAATGTGCATTGATGTAATGTGGAAAATTTGATTTGTTAATTCTTTTTAGATGGAATTGATTAAAAACATAAGCACTGCTGAGCAGCCCTATTTATTCACTAGACATGTTCATTTCCTCAACTTTTCAAGGTAAGGCATTTTTTGGTCAAAAATATTTTTCATTGATTTCTATTAATTGTAATACATAAAACATTTTCCCTTTTGCACATAAAAAATACAATGCACTTTTTTTCCTTCTTTCTGGCACTAGAATTCACATTCAGAAGTTGTTGGGTTTTTTTCCCCACACTCACTTTTCTATAGCATAATTATGTACAGTATGTTTGTGAAAAGCCAGGTTGCTATTATATGCTTTTGCCTCCTGAGATGATTGTGATTTAGTGTTTCCAGTCAACACACAAGAGATGGTCTTTAAACTGTGCACTCATGTTTTAAAAGTGGCAGAACATTTCTGTTAACATTTCATCTCTGTATAGCCAGACACTAATAGGAAGTTGAAAACTGGACTGAGTTCATTCATTTTGTGCCTGGAATGACTCTTCACCAATTTAACCAATTCAATTTTGTTCTGATAAAATAGTCCCCATTCCACAGGCTATGGAAGTATTTTTAAACCATGCAAACAGATTATGCTCTGTATCATGGGAGTGCAGTTTCTTCTGGCAGATATTTAAAAGTCTGCAGCAAGACTCTGGAGACTTTTATAGCACAGAATGTGAAGAAAATTGAATTTGGATGAAACTTGTAAGGAATTTTTGGAAGGACTTGAATGAGTGATGCCAGTTAGCATTTAGCCATGACACAGAGGTTAAAGCTGACTGCAGATGGTTATTGCCCAGACTGTGAATTTAATCTGGAAGTGATATTCAGGAATCATGCTATCTGTGCCACCAGATTGGATTCCTTGCATTTAGATTTTAAAATATTCTGTAGAATTATGAATGTACTGCAGATCTTAACAAGAGCTTGCCTATATACTCAGCATTTTGTTGACATGGTAATGTGAGTGCATGTCTTCAGGCTTTGGTAGACAGTATAGTAAGAAATGATAAAATTGGGGGAGGGGTGTGTTTAGGTTTGTTTTCTTAGAAAATAAAATATTTTGAGTAATTGGAAATTCACTTGATGTAGAACTTAACTATGGGCATGTTTTTTTTACATGAAAACAAGAGGAGTTAAGCAAAATTTTGATCTTCTGTATTCTCTCTTCTGATTCCATGCGAGTTCCATTTCTAATGTATTACCTTTAAAGAATAAAAATCATTAGGACTTCACACTTTTGGTAAATGATCTCTTTTCTCTTCCAAATTGCAAGATCGAAAAAGTAGCCACACGTGAGGGTCAAAGGGATGTTTCCTGATTAGACTGATTTTTCAGAGATGATACTCAACATTAGGTATGCGAGAAAAAGATCAACAATCTTAACTTCTTGCTCCTCCCTACGGATCCAGTTTTCTGTACCTATGGTACATCCTTGCCACGTAGGTATCATGTTTCTTCTGTAGTGTATACATGATGTATCTACAATGTATTCACCTTTTTCTTACAATACAAATCTGCAAAAATACAAAACAGTTACATAAGATGTATAAAATTATTTGTGGTTTCTGTTTTGGCTCTTCCTTGCAAACCTGAAAAACATATCTTTTGTTTTATTGAGAGTATGCTTGGTTTAACTAGTAGGTGTAAAGTAGTGAAAAGGCTGATGAGTCTTCTAAGTCAGACAGCATTGAATTGCATCAACATTGCTTATTAGTGGTTTAGCATGTCTTAGTGTTTTCTGATAAATTAAACATTTTTGGAAGTTCTAGTCCCTAGTTTAAAAATTTATCAGCAGTGTTATACCTAACAGTGAAGTAGCACGTTTTATATTTTCTCGGTTATTTAATTCTAGGGTGATTTTTTTTTTTTTTAACGGATTTCATTAGGAAATGGATTGTCAAGTATTGCATTTACAGAAATTTCGGGATGTGATTTAAATACATGTTATAAATATTACAGCATTATGAAAGTGTTCTAGTTTTGCTTGATTTCTATAAACTATTCATTTATAGAATCCTTCCTATCTGTAGTGGTTAGGTGGACTCAGATTGTCTGTGGAATACTGTTCTTCCAGTTTGCCCCAGCTTTTCTGCCGGCTCAACATAAAAATCATGCAAAACTCCTCAGACTAAAAGAATGGGGCTCAGAATATTGATGTGGTGTTTTCTGGCTGACAGCTGAAGACCTCAGACAATAGCTTGACATGAGCAGCCAGCACAGTGGGGAGTGGGACAGATGCACAGGGATGCGTAGGAGAGAACAGTTGACTCCTGACTGCAGGTTTAGGGCAGCTTTAGATCCATGAAAGGCTCAAAGATCAGCTTGGAGATTAAAGAATCCTATTTTGGTGAAACTTCATCCTCCCTCCCAGGAAAAGGCATGAGGCTTTCTACATGCCATTGCAGCAGAGCCATTACTGGAATCTGTGAATTTTTGCAGGAGCAGCCATTCTGGACATCAGTCCAGTGACTAAACTCGCTTCTCTTGTTTGGCATTTTATACCTTTGAAACCAAGCTTTTGTTCACATGAAAGGATGAGAAACAATTTATTCTCCTTCCTCCTGCATACATTGTGCTGGCAGACAGGTAGGAGTTAGAAGGCATGTTACTTTGCTACTCTTTTGGTAGGTCACATTTGGAATAAAAGTAGTCTTTTCTGTTTGTCTTGCACCTCTCTGCTTGAGTGTTTGCAAGATGTGTAGAGATTGCATTAAGCCATTTAGAGCATATCACCAAGGTACTAGAGAAGCAGAGAAAATGTAAGCGAAGTCATGAAAAATGTGAATCTGCTTTGCTTTGGCTTAAAATAGAGATGTAGAATCATTTAGGGTGGAAAAGATCCTTAAGATCATCAAGTCCAGTTGTTAACACAGCACTGCCAAATCTGCCTCTAAACCATGTCCCTGAGTGCCACATCTACATGTCTTTTTAAATACCTCCGGGGATGTGGACTCAATCACTTCCCCGGACAGCCTGTTCCAATGCCTGACAACCCTTTACATGAAAAAAATCCTTCTAAATATCTGATCTAAACCTCCCCAGTGCAACTTGAGGCTGTTTGCTCTTGCCTGGTCACTTGTTACTTGGCAGAAGAGACCAACCCCCACCTGGCTACAAACCTCCTTTCAAATAGTTGTAGAGAGCAGTAAGGTTTTCGCTGAACCTCCTTTTCTCCAGGTTAAACAACCCCAGCTCCCTCAGTCACTTCTCGTATGACTTATTGTCTAGACCCTTCACCAGCTCTGTTGCCCATCTCTGGACACGCTCCAGCACCTCAATGTCCTTCTTGTAGTGAGGGGCCCAAAGTGAGCTGAGGTGTGGCCTCACGTGTGCTGAATAGAGGGGGAGATCACTGCCCTTGTCCTGCTGGCCACGCTATTGCTGATACAGGCCAGGATGCCATTGGCCTTGGCAACCTGGGCACACACTGGCTCATGTTTAGCCGCTGTTGACCAGCAGCCCCAGGCCCTTTTCTAACAAGCAGCTTTCCAGCCGCTCTGCCCCCAGCCTGTAGTGCTGCTTGGGGTTGTTGTGGCTGAAGTGCAGGACCCAACACCTGGCCTTGCGGAGCCTTATACAATTGCCCATCAATCCAGCCTGCCCAGATACCTCTGCAGAGCCTTCCTACTCTCCAGCAGATCAACTCTCCTTCCCAAGTTGTTGTCTGAGGGTGCACTTGATCCCTTCATCCAGATCATAATTAAAGCAGTTTAACAGAACTGGCCCCGTACTGAGCCCTGGGTTAACACCACCTGTGACCGGCTGCCAGCTGGTTGTAACCCCATTCAGCACCATTCCTGGGCTCAGCCATGCAGACAGTTTTTCACCCAGCGAACAGTGCACCCATCCAAGCCATGAGCAGCCAGTTTGGGAGAATGCAGTAGGAAACTGTCAAAGGCTTTACTGAAGTCAGGCAGACAACATCTACAGCCTTGCCCTCATCCACTGAGCAGGTCATCTTGTCGTGGGAGTAGATCAGCTTGGCTAAGCAGGACCTGCCTTTCACAAACCCACGGTGGCTGGGCCTGATCCTCTGGTTGTTGTGCATGAGCCACGTGATGGCACTCAGGACCATCTGTTCTACAACCTTCCCTGGCCCTGACGTCAAACAGGCTGACAGGCCTGTGCTTCCCTGGAATCTCCTTCCAGCCCTTCTTGTAGATGGGCCTCGCATTCGCTAACTTCCAATAACAGGGACCTCCCCTCTTATCCAGTGATGTAAGGTGGCTCAGTGAGCACTTCTGCCATCTCCTTCTGTACCCTTGGGTGGATTCTGTCTGGCCCGATAGACCTGTGTGTATCTAACTGGTGTAGCTGCTCACTGACCATTTCCACTTGAATTAAGGGGACTTCATTCTGCTCCCTGTCTCTGTCTTCCAATGTGGGGCAGGGTACCCCAAAAATACCTAATGTTTTTATTAAAGCCTGAGGCAAAGAAGGCATTAAATACCTCAGCCTTTTCCTCATCCTTGTTGGTTCTTCTCAGCTTCCCAAACAGTAGTAAAACAATGAACTTGGTTGGTTTTTTCAGCATTGCTGATGTGAATAGCAGCAATGACAAATCAGTTGCATTTTCTGCCTTTGTACTCTGTACCCGCTCATAAACCTGTCAGCACTTAAAACTCTCTGATTATTCAGAAAAGCATCACAGCATTTACTTATGATTGTTTCTAACCGAAAACAAAAAGAGATTATATCTTCTTTCCAGAATAAATCTCCAGTGGAAGTGAGCTAAGCCTTCAGTGGTGAGTTTGAGTATGTGCATGTTTCTGAAGCACCTTTTTCTGAAGCACCGTTCAGTTTTGCTGAACGAAGTTCTAAAACCTTGGAAATCTCATCCTGACCTGAATGCTTGCCAAGGCCGTTCTCCCCTCATTCTTGAACAGTTTTTTAAGAGTGCCTGTTGGTTCAGCTGAGTAAATGAATCCCCCTTTACTCTACTGTGTCTTCATCTTTTGATTCAGTACTATTTTTTCTCAATCCAAAGTAGTGCAAAGAGGCAGACAAAAAGATAAATCTGAAAAGGACACGTGAAAGCAAATCTTAAGTGAATTTTTACAGACATAACTCTAATTAATTCCAGCTTCAAACAGAAGATAAAAAACTTTCTTGTTCTTCTTTCATGTTAGTGAATTTCTACAGAGCCCTTGTCACAAAAAAAGCTTTTATTCAAAGCGTTTTGCAGCTTCTGTTCCCAGTCTATCCAGTGCAGTTAGGGCGAGATTTAGGAGATGATCCCATGCTTCTGGTGGGTGGCTACTCCATCCAGTCAATTTCAAGACTGTTTCTTTTGTAGAAAGTGGTGCTGATTTTTTGTGGTTTGGGGGTTTTTATTGTCTTTTTCTGATTTGAAGTTTCTATATTAACGTTGCTGGGAAATACCTCTCAAAATGTAAACTGAGAGCAAATATTAAATAATGTCTCTAAGCAGTTAAAGATTTATATGTTGCTATATTTGCTGAGATTCCAGGTGTTGCCAGTAGATCCAGGCAGTTCAGTGTTGGAGTGCAGAAGCTGTAAAGAAGTGGAATAACCTGCAGAGAGATAAAAAGCTGTTTCAGAATAGCTGCAATTTGTTCACTGTGCTTTATCATAAATGCCTGTTGTCATCTTTTTAGTCTGAGAAAAAATGAAGCAGGAAGAAGCTTCAAGTTTGTGGAAAAGCCACCCTTGATTTCTCAGTAATCTGCTGAATTAACTGTAACAGTCATTGGGCAGTGACTCAAGACACTTGGTGAATGCTACAAGTGTCACAGATTTCAGAGAAGTGGGAAGAATGTTTGCAGGAATGCAGAGGGGGTGGCAAGGCCGTGGTTTTGGGTAAGGATGAGTCAGGGATATGGAGAATTGCACAACTCCCGTTTTGGTCGCAGGAAGGCAGCATGTGTCTCTCCAACATCAAACTCTTATCTTCCAAGCATGCACTTATGGACCCCACTTTGGGCAAAGCAGGGAGCTTGGGCATTCCTTCCTGTCTTGGGGTGAGTGAATGTCACAGGTGAGTGTGTAAAAACCCAATGACATGCATCTGTAAGTGACTGGTGAGTTTTGCTTGTTTAAAGCCTGGCTGATCAGGTCAGGGTGAAGTCAGGGGAGGGAGAAGCATTAGAACGACCACCCAGAAAGTGAAACAGGCTTTCATGTGTCTCACTGGAGCCATGAATTCTTTACTTTCTTCAGTAGCTATAGGCCACTGAGGAATTAGCTCCTTTAAAACTTCCTATGATGTGCTAAGGAGATGCAGAGATTAAGCACCGATTCTATTTAATTTTACAGTTTAAGTAGCCCTTATAATTCAGTTCAGTATATCTTATTTGTTCGGAGCCGGGGTGTATTATCACCCAGCACTAGGGTGTCAGGAGTCATCCTTTCTGCGCTGTCAGGCTGCTGCCCTCTTCTTCCTTTCAGCTGCTGTTTTTAATATCTTAGGTGTGTATTTAGCATATGTGTGCATGTGCTTGAGGGGAGGGGACAACACTTCACTTTCGGCATAAGTTTCTAAAGAAATAGGAGCCATGCAGCAGTTCCAGGTGTTCTGCCTGTCTTTCCATCCCCTCTCCTCCCCAATTCCTAAATCATTTCTGAACATGTTGGCCACTTTGAAACCACATTGAGAAGATCAGTAGAGGACTCTGAGACAACCACACTGCAGGTACATCTGCTGAAGAGAAAGCCATGCAAAACAGAGCTGGTGGACTTTCTGCTGGGCCACAGCCAGCAGTCACCTCCCTGCTCTCCGCTTGGATGCCAGCCCCAGCTCTGTTGTGTCCTTCTTGCTCAGTGTGAGAGGTGTGGGGGGCCAGGTTTTAGGGAGGAGAGTAAGATCTGTTGGGTCTTCTGCTTGCAAAGGAGCTTGCCTTTAGTCCCTAGAATCAACATAAGAAATATTTCCAGTTTTCTGTTTTTCATTAGCAGAGTTCATGTGTAAAGTTCTTGTTTTTCTTGAAAAAAACCTTTTTTGGTAGACAGTCTCTATCAGCATTACTGAAGTTTTTATTTTATTACTTTTTTGCACAGATACAGGGGCTAACACTAACTAACAAAAATGAATAAATTGAGCTGCTGTAGTGGCAGACAGTGTCACATGTAGCAGTGCTGGTCAGTTTGGCCATTTTCCTTCAACTCTGACCTGAATTCTGACTTACAGGTAGCAATAAATCACATGCTATATGAAGGCAGGGATGGACAAAGAGAAATTCAGTCTGGATAAGCCCAAAACTAAACTTGATTTCTGAATGTTGCTGGGATTTTTTGTTAGTCATTGGTTCTGTGTTTTTTCTCATGAAGAAGCTGGGATTTTAGCAGAGCACTTTGATGTTACACCATTCCCTGGTTCTTGAAAAATGTGTCTACAGCTAACAAACAAAAAGGAGGTAAATCTGGATGAATTAACTTTGTCATGTGAATAAGGTGCATGTTTGAAAGCTGAAGCACGCTCTGTGCTGGCAGCTTGTGTTTGGAAGCCTTGCATGTTAGCTTGTTGATAATTTGGAAAGGTTGGATGATACATTTGCAACATATTTTTTTTGCCAATAAACATCTTGCTTTGCTATGACTTCACCTATGCATGTATATCTTTGGTCCATTGATTTGGAAATAGAATTTCACTTTTTTTATTTTATAGGCTAACTGGAGGTCAGTAAAACCAGAGTGATTCTGTGATGCTGTTTTCATTGTCTTAAGACAGAGTCATGAGATTTTTGTCACGACACCCAGATTTTTTAGTAATTTGACGATTATTGTTTCTTCTTTTCGCTGGAACAAGTAATGCCACACAGTGTGTTCCTGTTTTACTTTTTTTTATTATGTATGTTAACCATGCTCCACTGGCATTTGAAAAGAGTCTGTTGGGCAAGTGCTCGGAGCTGACATAACAAGGTGCCGAATATCCGTTTGAATGCAAACTCAGGTATACTTTGTACAAAGAGCACTAGTTGAGTCAGCTTGCACTGGCTCTATACAGCTCAGCTGTGGGAGGGATTGGCCTCCTTGAATGCCTCCTTGAATCAACATCTTGAAACAAAGATTGCAGCCTAAGATTATCTACTAAAGTAGTTTTATGTTGTGGGATTTTTTTCTCCTTTAAAAAAAAAAAAACCACACTTAGAGGAATGTCATTAAAAATATGGTAACAAAAAAAGAATTACCCTCTGGGTAAGCTGTTAAAAGTAGGGGAATGTCAGCTAAGCTCATGTGCATGGCTTTAACACTGTGTCTTTGTGTGTTCATTATAATCTGTGCTTTTTGCTAACACATCATGAAACACTTTCTACCATCATGTGAGGTCTGCCTTATAAAGTACACATTTCATGAATGGCCACATGGTGCTGTAATCCCTCCTACATCTTTTTTTTTCCCCTTTTTATACTACATTTTTTAAATTATGTGAGTGTGTAATGATGCTTTTTAACTGTGACTTGATGGAAGGCTAAGCACAAATCTAATGTGCAGTTTGACCTTTGTGTGATCTAAGCAGGGCTTTTTGAGGTTTATTTTTTAAAAAAGCTTTGCTTTATGGTGAGTTTTTCCACAGATTTTAAGATAATTTAATTTAGAATTTATTCCCCTAGTTTTCCTGTGTTCTTTGCATAATGGACTTTTTATCTTTCGTTCAGCTGGTAGCACGATATTCTTAGAATAGAGATTGCTGCTTGAAATCTAGTTGCTGAACATTGAGTCAGACATAACTCCTCAATTATTCTGTTTTTACTGTTGTTCAGTTTTCATGCTCACATTCACACTGCAGATTACCAGTTTGGGAGTAACTTGATTTAAGAAGGATGATGATTAGTCCAGAGGGGTCCAAAAGAGAATAAGAAGAATGATCAGAGATTTAAAAAATTTACCTAAAATCACAGGAAAAGAAAAACAAATAGAGGAGACGGGGAAAGAGGAGACTGTCATAACACTTCTGATTATTTTATTTAAAAGATTCTGCAGAAATAAAGGGACTACGCAGTTGTTAAAGAGTAATGATAACGCAAGTGGTGGGCTTGAATTCTATCGAGTTCTAGATCAGACATTTAGGAAAAGGTTTGAACAACAAGGACAGCAAAGCAACAAAATAGATTGTACGTCAGGATTTTGAAGCTGGTAGTGGCAATTGCATAGCTGATCCTGCTGTCAGGCAGAAAGGTGGACGGTGACAGTTCCAAGTCATTTTGAGTCTTTTTTACTCTTGATAAATAGGTTTAAACCTAAAACTTCCATGTTTCAGGAGGGAAATGGAAGTCTTGATTCTGAATCATCTGTAATGGAGAATCTGCTGCACTTGATAAATTCTTTCAGTAGTGAATTGTTCTCTCAGATAGTAAATTATGAGTTATTTTTCCTTCTAATTTTTCTGAGAAGTCCAATTGACTCCTTTTCCTTGGATCTCAGAGTGCATTTGTCCACTATGTAAAGACTCATCAAATTTTTCCCCTTTGTAAACTTTCATGTGTAATTTCTTACACACTGTCGTGTAGTCAACTCTCAGCCTTCTCTCTGTGTTTTTTCCTTCTCATTCTCTTTTCAAGCTGAAGGTTTTTAAATTTTTTCATCGTTCTTGTGATGCTGCAGTGAACTTTGTTCACCTTTTGCTGAAAATGGATTCTGTGAATAGTCACATGAGTGCTGTGTCACTGCTGTTTGCTCCTCTTTCCTGCTACTTCTCAAAAAAAGGGAAACCAGGATTATTCTGGCCTATAAGGTCTCCCACACTGCTGGTAATGTGTGGAAATATGCATGTCCTTACCAGAACTACTCCTTCCCTGTGAATATGCTCTCCTTCAGGTTCTAGACGCTTTGGGTTTCATTTGCCATACTACAGTGCAAAATGTTTTGTTATGTCTTTCTTGCCTGGTAGCTCAAGTGTCTCTACCAGCAAACCACTCCTTTCATTATTCTCTCCTTTTGCAGCTTTGTTTTTCTGAAAATATCAGTTTGCACATAGCTTCTGAATCACAGATTATCATGTTAAAATGTGTAGACTCAAAGCCTCAAACAGAATGATGTCCAGAGTCCCTCTTTGACGGCAGAATGTGACATCTGTGACAGGGCAGCCATATTATAAGTTTCACTTACGCTGATTTTTATATTCTGTAGATTGTACACATTATAGATACTGCTAAGTTACAATGATTTATTTTTTTGTTATACACTGTATTTACTGTATTTCAGTTTCCATATGGGCATTCCTACCATTGAGTTGCTCTCTGCAATAGCCATTTCCACAGGACAGCTGGTGTCACCCTTACTGCCCTTGATAAATGTATTCACACAGGAAGCTGAATATGCAGTGCTGAGTGCATTGCAGCATCCTTTGCATAATAACCTTCCTAAGAAGTTGAGCCCCAAGATTTTATGCAAATGTAACTACCTCAGCCAAGTCTGTGGTCCCATTCAATTTTGAAAATATATCTCTTCTGCCTATCACGTTCCTAGATTTAAAACTTTCCGAAGAGCTGTATCAGCTATTCTACTATTTGCGGGAAATTTATTGTAATATTTTGTAATTAGTTTTTCTATTCTTCTATGTAATGTGCAACATTTGCATCTCTGAATTACAGTGAAACATTAATCAGAGGTCCAGAGAGATCCTGAGCCAGACCTTTGGAAGAAAGTCTTAAATCCAGGGTATCTGGAATTAGGTGGTTTTACTTAATGCAGAGTTTAGCCCCTGTTAGTCTTATGTGGAGAGTTAGTGTTTACTCTCTTACTTGTTTCCAGCTATAACTTTGCATTACATAAATGAAAACATAATTAGTATTTCCTTTACTTGGGACTCATGCAGGATACTTATCCATGTTGGGTGCTGTTCATTGTGAATGTATATATTAAACTACTTTGATATCCACGGAAGAATGAAAAGTATAGGGTAAAAAAAAGATGTCATTGTTTAGCATGCATGAATGACTGACAGAAATACAGCCTAAAATATTCTGGTAGATTTACAGGATAGTGAAATAGAGAAATACAAGGCTTTACAGTGATCTTCTAGCCATTCACTGGTCTGATATAGCTTACTAAACAGTTCATAGAGGACTCGGTTGTAATTTTACAGTGATGTGACCCAGACACATCACTTCAGAAGCTGAAATTTCTGCTATTGAAATCTCAGGTCCAGAGAGGGTGATTGATGAGGGTTGTTGCCAGTGTGCACTATTTTACTGTTAACCTCGAACCCGCTGGGCATTTTGGATCCCTGCACACACCTCCTATTGAAGGCCAGACCAGCCAAAGATGCAGTTTTGAAATGAAAATACTTACTTTATAAAATCATAAATCCATTAAGGTTGGAAAAGACTGCTAAGGTCATCAAGTCCAGCTGTTTACCTACGCTGCCAAGTCCACCACTAAACTGTGTCCCTGAGTGCTGCATCTACGTGTTTTTTGAATGCTTCCAGGGGTGATAATTACATCACCTCTCTGCTGCTTGTTTTGTGTTTGGGATAAACTAGAGAGCAGTAACAAAAAAGTAGACTGGCATAATTTTTAGTTCAGCTTGCTGGAGAGATACAGCCCAGCTGGTACTCTGCAAGAAAGGAGAAGGGCTTCATGAAGCCTAAGTTTTTAGCTGAAGTCTGCTCTACATAGTCCTTGTACCAGTTCAGCTGTGCCAGTACTATTACGACTGAAATAACCGTATAGGTGACATAGGTGCAATCAGTAGAGAAATGCCCTATATCAACTCTCCCAGTTCTAAAGAAAAGGTTGAAAGCATGACCACAGCATGAGGGTGAAGGCTACAAGAGAGGCACTACAGACAAAAGCAGGAAGATAAACAAACTCCTTGATTATGGAGGCTGGCAATACTATGTAGTACCAGGCAGGCAGTACCTCAGCCCACTCCTCTTTGCAGCTTATCCTTGAGGAGGATCACTGGAGCGCCCCAGAAGTGCCTGGTGCCTTGTGTGCAGGGGATTGCTTTGCCACAAGTTCATGCGAATGCAAGATGTTATGAAAACTTCACTTCAAAATACCTTTTTCAGAAGATGAATGTTGAAGTAACTGCATCTTATTTAAGTCCTAAAAAGGTGAAAGTTCTGTCCCTGTTAATATTAGGTGGCTCTTGGCTCTTGTTTGCTTCCATTATATTGAATTTCTAGCAACCAGCCCTTTTGTTTAAGGGGAAACAGTGTATGTTAAAAGAGTAAGAGGCAGACAAAGTTCTTACAGAGAATAGGTTGGGAGTCATCTTTTCCTTGAGGAGTTGTGCTTTGCCTGCAAAGATGAAGAAACCATCTTCTGCTTGTGTGTAGAATTTTGTATTAAATGCAAAGGCAGCAGCCTCCTGAAGTGAGATGAAAAATAATAGGAGCTAAGACAGCCTCTGTTTTAAAGCCAAGCAAATCACTTTGGTTGATTTTTTTTTTTTTCCTCTAACATGCAAAGGGTTTGTAAATGGTTTTAAATGAAGATTTTGCTCATGTAAATAATAAAATTGGAATTCATCAGAGATGTGAAAGGGCAAGCTCACATACTTCTCAGGCTTTATTTTTTTTTTTTTTTTGCTTTTATTAAAAAAGACATAGGGGAATATATTATTAATGAAGCTAAGTATCACTGATTGAAGCCTGCAAATAGATTTTTGATGAGGACTCCAAAAATATACTCCTGTTCAACAACAGATCGGTTAAAACTAATGGGATTTGCTAGTATATATAAAATAAATCAGGAGACGTTAAGTACAGAAGAGCCTTGTGGGGGTTGGTGTATCCATTTGCATTGTTCTGCTGGAGTGGTGGTATCCTGACCCACTCCTCCCAGTTGCACCGATGTGCTGCTGGAGGTGACAATATTCGTGCAACTTCATCATGCGGGATCCAATCATGATCCCACTCAGAGAAGGTAAGTCTGCTGCTCAGGCCTAGAAAATGTGGTTGTGTCCCATTTTGAATCCTTCACAATAGGTGTTTGAGTGCAGATAAGGTGATGTGATGTATAATGAGAGCACATATCTATTTTTTTGCAAGAGCACTTTCACGTGGGTGTTGTTAATCTGAAAAGTTTCACTCGGGAGAGCATTTAATATGTTGTGATTGATAGGTATCTAAAAATATGCAGAACATACTTGAACAAATGGAGCATTGATTTGCCCTTTTCTTTAAATAGCTTAAGGTACTTGATTTTTTTTTTTGGGTGTTAGGATTTTTTGTATTATGTGAATGCTGCTTAGCTTCCATAAAAAGCTCTGAGTACAGTCCTTAGAAACAAATGGTTGGAATCTGAAGTATTATAAACTATGTTTACAAAAAATGAGCATTTGAATAAGGACCAGAACAGACTTGATTTTTCTAATAATTCCTTGCTTGTTGCCTGGTGGAGCAACCCACAGCTGGGTGTATAGCAGCTGGTTACATTGTGCAGAAAATCAGAAATTCAAGCTGTCCTGTGTTTGGGGAGGTGAGGAACATGCACAGTCTCCATCTTGGAAATGGAAGTTCCTCCGTAGCATTTGTGAAAGAGTGACCTCCCATCTCAGCTGTCCTCTTGGGATGAATGAACTTATGTGAGCCTCTTTTTTCAGGGCTTTTGGTCATGAGTTTATTGTTCTCGTGTTCAGAGACATGACCTTACCAGCAAAAGGATGGGCTCTGGGACTATGGTGGGTTGGTTATGCAGTCTCACCCCTCCTTTTACTTCAGAAAAGAGAATATGTATTTAAAATTTCTATCAAGACAGCTAATAGTTATCTGATTTTGATTTTTCACTCTTCTGATGATTGTTTAGGTTTAACATCCTCTACAAAACCTGAGGCAGGACATCTCTGCTCTCCTGCTTCTATGAATCTTGTGATCTTTTTGTCTTTATCTTTAGACAACTTGCTGCTGTCATCACTTCTTACTGTCTCTACTGCTTCTCCTTTTCTTTGCTCTCCTCCACTCACCTCTGTCTTTTGATTATTGCTATCTGCATCAAGCAGCAGGAAGATAATGTGTTCAGTAAGTTGGATGCAATCTATTCTTACCAGCAATTTCACTTGAAAAGTTCAGTTTTCAAAACTACCGGGCCAAGGCATCCACTCAAAGCTTTCTATCTGAGTAAATATTGTCGAAGCTTTATGCCCACATTGTCCTGTGGTATTTGCAGGAATGCCTTTTTTTTTTTAAATGTATGTTTTATTTCTGTGTAAAGATAAAAAGCAGCAAAGATAAGCTTAGAGAAGAATTCAGGGTACCAAATTCAGGATATTTCACTTGCACATCCATGTCCAGACTGGGTTGTACACTAATCAGGAAGCAAGGAGCATCTGCCTTTTTAATTGGA
Source organism: Cnemophilus loriae (assembly GCA_013397755.1). Classification (NCBI taxonomy): domain Eukaryota; kingdom Metazoa; phylum Chordata; class Aves; order Passeriformes; family Corvidae; genus Cnemophilus; species Cnemophilus loriae. The sequence goes on along the minus strand of VZTF01008544.1, from coordinate 258,786 downwards.
TTGTTTTAAAATTTTATGCTGTCTGTGCAGTTTCAAATTATGGCAGTGATCCTGCAACACTGAGGTCAACGAAATTACTGATAAGCATAGTTACTCATGAGACAAGCCTTTGCAGACTGTATTTAGGGGCCCGGAGAATCATGCAGAATAAAAATCAGGTTTAAACTCTGAGATTTTTCTCTTGTCTTTTACTAGAATTCGTAATTTTAAACAATTTTGCTGCCTCTTTAATATTTATGAGAAGCCCTGATCTTTTATTATACAAATTCAATTATTCATCGACTCAAAAGATGAGGAAGAATCGAGAGGGTTTTTTTAATTTTAAGGGTGTCCTCAGTTTTCTCTCTTTTAATCTAGTATTTTACATTTTAGAAGAAATTACATAAATTGTGACTCAGAAAATCATCAGAATAGCATTTAAATACTTAAATATGGCTATGTCCTCAGGCTCCCCAAAATAAAGCATAAGCTAGTGCTTGAGTGAGAATTGTTCACCTAAGTTGGGGAAACAGAAGGGAGAAACATAATCCATGTTCTTAGATGAGGAAAATTCCAAGTTGAATTTATCCTATGAACTTCTCAATCCAGGAAGGTTTTATTTTATTCTTTTGTCTCACAGAATTTGTAGTCCATAAGTCTGTTCCATGAATGTCCATTTTTTAAATTTTGACCATGGAACAGTGTAAGCAGCTTCCCCTTTTGTCTTCCAGTTAGGCCGCTCTCTTGATGCTGTGTGTTGATCTAAAATATGCAGTCAATATTTTAGCATTCTGAAAATACAATATAATCACAAACCTTCTGCAGCTTCTTTTTCCTCCTTTCTTCTTTTGGTATCCGACCTATTGAACTGAAGATGTTTATCATTAAGCACCAGGAGGAGACATACAAGAGGGTAAAGTCAAGGTGATGAAGTTGCTCTGGTTTATCTTCTCATCTCTGAGTTGCATATGTGCAAGCCTGGTCACAGCTGGTTTTACCCTTTCTTTTTTCTTGGACTTGCATGTGCTTGAGATTGATATCTAATTTCTTTTTTGAAGCAGGAATTTTCATATTGACTTTAAAAAAAAAGAGTTCATGAAGTGCAGGGATAAGGTATTGCATAACCATGAAATAACCTCAAATCCAGCCAGTGGTGCAGGCTGGGGGTGAGGGGATGAGGTTCTGCACAAATTCCAGCAAATAAAAAATTGGAAATACCATGCATATCTGTCAGTTCATCCAGAGGAAGCTTTCGGAAAAAAGCTTTCGAAGTAAGCTGAAAATACTTTGCACGTTACTGCACTTACTGTACATGCGGATGTGATCCAAGGCTGCCTTACGGCAGCTACTGTTGGGTGGTGCCTGCTCTGACATGACTGCCCAGATGGGAAATGTGTTGAGGAGAAGAAGAAATGCTCATTCTTTGATTCATCTGCAGAACGTTCTTCATCTGAAAACAGCAAGGAAAGATCTCAAGAAGCAAAACTGGTTGATACAGTGTAAAAAATTATTTTCAGCTGAAATGTTTGTAGTATGCATATAGCTTAATGTGATTCCATATTTACTGTTCATCCTAGGGAGATCTTACATGCGTTTACAAAGGTTTAGAAACTAGTTGTAAGATTCTCAGTTTCACTCCTCACCTTGTAAAAGCTCTGAATTTCTGTAGGAAGTAATTTTGAAAGCATTCAGGTGAGAGATAATAGATATATGTCTGTGTGCAACCTTGTGATGAGATTCACCCATTTTTCTTCCCACCAGGTTTGGAGGAGACCAGCCGGTGTACATCAATATTATTAGAGATCCTGTCAACCGATTCCTATCCAATTATTTTTTTCGGCGTTTCGGTGACTGGAGAGGAGAACAGAATCACATGATCCGTACCCCCAACATGAGGCAGGAGGAAAGATACCTGGTATGTTTAAATAAAAGGTTTTGATTAGCGCTTTCCCGTCATTGTTATGTAAAGCTGTTATTCAAACCAGATGCGTGAAAAGTGGGAGACTGAGGCATCTTCCATCTTGTGTTTTTCCTCTGTCTTTTCTTGCCTGGTCCTTAGTTTGCTCAGCTTTACTGTGTGGAGTGTTGTCAGTGAATTCAGTTTGATCTTGAATAAGCTGACAGCAAGTTCCAGATTGCCGCTGTTGAATTATGGTCCTTTCACTGAGTTGGATTTGCACTGTATAGTAAATATAATAATTCTGCCTTTATTTATCAATGAATATTCAGACAGATTTTTAGGTTCAGACTATGTCTACAGCTGTGCAGCTTCAGAGGAAAACTGAGAAACAGAGCAATTCTGTGAGCTCAGGTCTCTAATGTTCTTGCTGCTAAGTTGTTTGTAATGTTCTTTATACCAGGGCTCTAATCTCAGTTCTTGCTTTGTTTTTGTTGCCTTTTGTCTTTTTTGGGTTAGGATGATGGCAATAATGCTGAATAAGCTATTCATAAGTTTTTAATTTGTATGACTGCTGAACTGTCATAACACCTGACAGCTTTTGTTGCATACCGAGGTCCTGTGGCAGTAGGTATTGAATGAATGCTGAATAAGAATCACAGAAGCTAAGGAGGTAGTTGGTTTGTTTTATATTGATCTCTTTGCATGTACACGGACACCTCTCAAAAAAGGCAAAATGGTAGAATTACTTCTTGCCCTTTCTCTAACAGAGATTGAGTTTGGACTCAGCCATCAGCCATACTTGAACCTGCAGAGGGTTCAGTGAAACAGCAGTGACAGGACAGCTTGATGGTCTGCTATGAGATGTTGCAGGCCACACATAATGTCAAAACAAGAGATGTCTATGGCTTTTGGAGGAGAGAGAGAGAATGTTTTATGATGTTTTGAAGAGGCAGTAGAATACAAGATGTGTGATGAGCCATAGAGAACACAGCTCTGAACAACTGCCACACAACACCTTTCAGACCTAGCTGAAGTTAGATGAATCCAAGGAGGGCCTGGGTTTTTTCTGTTACACGGCTGTTTTGATTTCTTTTGTCTTCTGTTGTTTGTCATGCAGAGCCCTGTGAACAGACAAGCTTATAAATTATGAGTAATTGTAGGGGGAGGTATCAGTGTAACTGTCTGATAACCTTAAATTTAACTACATCTGTTATACAGATATAAACTGCGAAGGGTTTCTTACTTGCTATGTGCCTAGAGATCCCAAAGAGGTCCTTATGTCAGCTGAGCAGGTGTGCAGAGTTGGAAGGTTTTGCATGGTGTGTGTGCATGGACTTCTGCTTCATCATCTCTGAATGGAACAAGAGGGTTGATGAGGGGTGGGGGTTTTCACTACAACTTTATTTTTTTAACACTACTACATTTTCTTTTTTGGAAATGTTACAAGTGAGTGGTAGAGTCTGTACTTTACTTTGAATGCCCTCTCATTTGAAGTGCAGTGATTGACACCTCTTAGGACTGACTCTGTAAAACCTGGTATTATTTCAGTACTGACTGTGCAGCTTAAGACATGATATGTATAGCCAGTGAAATTTTACTTCAAGCAGAACTGAAACAAATAGATCGAATTCACGTTATGTTGGTTTAAAAACTGATAGAAATTACCTTGCATTTTCATTGGCATTGGTATGTTCTTTAAGAAGTTAATTATTTGTATGCATATGCAGATATCTATGCGTACACAGATCAGTACAAAAGCTATAATGAAAAAGAAATAAAGTGTCTGACTGACCTCAGTAATCATTTTGTTCAAAAGGCAGCTTATTGATCTGAGGCACCACTAGCATCCTTAATAAAAACTATTTTTGCATTTTCATTTTGATTTTCTCGGTTGGTAAGTCAGTGTTAGAATCCTGGAAACATTCTTGGACCCTGTTTTCCATCCCTCCTTGGCAGACTTTGGCAGTCACTTGCACTGCTCAAAGAGAGTGACAGTAACATATAGGCCACTTTCCAGTAAAATTAATTTTCACGAAAGCCCCTCATTCTGAATGTTCAGCATTTTTAATGCTTGAGCTATCCAACCACATCGTATATTGCATGCCTGCATCTTAATCTTTTCCTCAGTGGTGCAAGAAAATCTGCTGGCATATTTCTTAAAACTCAGGTATTGGAGATTTTGGGATCATAGCTTCAGAAATCTGCAAAATCGATTGTCTGATCTAGCTGTGAAGAAAGTAAGCAGCTCATTTTACCTCTGAGCAAGAGCCAGTATGCCACTTTAGCACAGGACTGATGGCTGGCCTAATTGCAGGTTTTATAACTTTTGTAGTTCTTCCCTAATATTTTTTTAAATGCAAAACTCACCATGAAACATTACTCTTTTTTATGGGGGCCTATTTAAAGTTAGGCTTAGATTTAGCATATTAAATAGTTTCAACATTGATCACAATATCAAACCTAAGCTGTTTGGGATGAGGTGTGCCTGACCATGAGCAGATACATGAAAGCAGAGGGAGGATGTGAGCTTTCACTTTTCTTCTTCCATCGTGCCTCAGATCAACAGCTAGGAAAATACATAACTGCTGATTGATCCATGACACTGAGCTAATTGCTGGAGTACTTGAGAAGCCTTGTATTGGTAGCAGTTATAGACTTACAAAATGGACTGGAGAAGCTGTAAATATAACTTTTCTGTTTTACCGGAAGAGACGGGTTTACAGGCAAAAGGTGTGTATCTTTGGAAACTGGGTCTCAGAAGCTAACTGTGCTTTAATCACCCACGATGTTCTTGACTTCCTACCTCTTGGAAGGTGGTGTGGGCAACGGGGAACCTTTCCAGGCCATCCTGGCATCTTCTTCAACAGCTGCCAACACTGGCCTTCTCCCTTGAAAAGCTGAGGGCAGCATTCATATTCCCTCAAACTGCAGTGTGAAGGTATGGGAGCTCAGCTGCTCTAGAAAGCAGGCTCTTAAGGGAGGAAAAGCATTTAAAGATCAGATTTTTGTGTCTGATGAACTCCAGGTTGTGATGGCCTTGATGGAAACATTCCCTCCCCTCAATTCTGATCCTTAAGAAAAACAGGGAGTTGAATAAAAACCAAACTATCTTGAAGTCTTGTAGTACCTTGCATGCTGGTTTTTTAATGTTGAAAATCTGGACTGCTGACATTTCAAAGGTCAGAAATGGAGACAGACATTTCCGCCATTTACTGATCATTTGAAATTTTCTCTGAATAGAGCTTCAGGCTTTGACTCTGTTCCAAGAAACACAACCATTCATTCAGGAGTCAGATAAATTGTTCTAAACATTTCAGTAAATGTTTGTTTACCAAAATTTAATTGAAAGTCAGGATAGAAAACAAGCCTTTTATTCATGAGTCAGATACGGCAGAGGCAGCTGCTGCAATGTGAGACTTTTTACCCAGATCTGCCAGCTTCTTGAGCTGACCTGACACTTTTTCTGCTGGAGTGAGTTATTGTTAGTCACCTGAAGAAATCACTTCCAAGCTTTCCCAAAATAAATAGTAGCAGCGTGGTAGTGTGGAGTATGGCAGAGAGGTAATTAATGGTGAGCACCTTGAGTCAAGTCTCAAGCACACTGATGTGACTGTCAACTCTCCATTATGGTCCTGTAAGATGAGATAAATTCACAAAAGTTAATTTAAATTCCTTGTAGTGAATGTGTTTCAGGTTGAACTAGAGTTCTTAAAGTAAATATGCTTCAATAAAGCAAGCAAATCCTTATCAGTGCAGCTGTGATTGCTGCAGGTACCAAGCAAAAGAGAAATATGCATGAGATTTGGTTTAGTTTAGGGCTTGGAAGTGCAGAAGGTAGGAAGCACCCTTGATGAAGAGGGACCACTATTAATATTTTAAAGCTTTATATTAAAATTGTTCCTTCAAGAAGGCTTGTTTGTAATTATCTAGTATTTATTAAAACTTCAGTGTGAGACATCAAATATGAAAAAAAGGCGTGTATAGGGTTTTCATCTTTTCTTAATACTTGGTAAAACTTTGATCTAAGACTACTTAAGGCTGCATGAGTGTGTGAAGCAGCATGGCCTGTGTGTTGTTGCCTGAATTGCAGGGACTCTGGTTACCTGGGATTCTGATCTCTGTTAGGCTTATGAATACCATGGCTCCTAGCTCACTCCAGTAAAAGATCTCCAAGCTAATACATCAGAAATTAGAAGTTTTGTATTTAAAAAATCATCAGTAAGATAAGAACTTGTCACCTTCCTATAGGATGTTTCCTTATAATTAGCAGTTAAGTTTGCACGGCATCTCTGTGTGGCTCTGCGTAGTCCTTCAACTACATCTCTGAAAATAAATATGCTTTTCTCAGCAAAAATTAAAAATATTCTAACAATATTCAGTCTCATTTATGTTTAAGATTACTCATGCAAGTGATCCCATAAAGGAACATCTGTCCTTTTGTCTTTTAAATGAAATGTTAAAATAATTGTTAAAAGTGTATTAGGATTACTGCAAAGGAGGGAAGTAAAATTCAAGTGATGTCAGGGAACTTTCACATCAACTTTCTTATAATAGGGAAAAAAACCATTCCTTTTGCAAAAACCATTCCTTTTGCAACATTAGCTTTTATGACTAAATATTTAAACTGATATTGTTTAGGTTATTTCATAAATTTCAAACAAAATTATAGAAAAAGCTGAATGGGTAAACTCCACAGAACAATTTTTTTTATTGCTGAATCTTGAGAATTTCCTTTTATAACTTCCATGGTTTTCATTAATATAAGAATATTCACTAAATATATTTAACCAGTTTTATTATATATGTCCTTAAATTTCTATCTACAGTGAAAAATAGTCTTTTAGCAATTGCACTGCTTTTCGGACAGCAGCTGGCTATCTTATTTCCTGTGTTTATCTGCATAATACTGTGGGTAATTATATTATGAATTGTCATCAGTAGTTGTCGTCATTGAGCTTTCTCCTTCATGACTTCAGATAAGTTTCTTGAAGCTTTTCAGTTGTTTCCAGTGGCTTCCAGGAGAGACCATGATATGGAGCCCATGCCTTCATCTTCTGTCACTCTCCTGAGTGTGTTTCTCTGTTAAAAAAAAGTCCAGGAGAGAGTTGCCTGCCCGCAGGTTTGGTGCAGTGAGGGTTTGTGACTGATTTTCCTGTTGAGGACCTCACAAGAGGGGGTACGAGTGTCTGTTCACTGAACCTGGGAAATTTTGGGGAGGGTCTGATAACTTGGTTAAAAATGTTTAGACTGGAAATCTGAGTCATGCAGAGGTTAAAATTATTTGCCTTTGTCTGTGCAGTGCATCCTGGATATTAGGGAGTCAAATATATAAATTAAAAAGAACATTTTTTCACTTACTGGGTTGCGAGCTGTAGCTGAGAAGGTAAACATTTTATGCACTGTCAGTGTTTTCCCTGACATACCCCCATACACACAGTAGTCGTTCTACTGCCTGTGCCATACACTGGTGCTGAGGTGGTTTGAATTGGTGACTGGATGTGCTGCAGTGCAGCTTTGCGGCTGTAGGTCTGGTTTGGGGATCACACAGTAGCACCAATCCCTGCGGCTGGGACAGGGCTGCCGGGAGAGCACTGCTGAAGCACAGCCACCTGTCAGCTGACCCAATTAGAACAGTTTGCTGCTTCTTCCCTCTAATGAGTGCTTTTAATAGTCTCCAGCTGTTCCCTTTTGCTGCATTACCTCTTCACATCAAAATTTCTGGCCCATTTTTGCAGCTCTTCATCTATTGTGTGTGCTCTAAAGCACCATTTTTCCCCTTAGATTCTCCCATTTTGTATTAATAATTTATTGAACCACAAAGTTAATGGTAATTCAGACCTCAGCTGGAGGAAGGACTGATTAAACAACTTATAAAACATAATATTAAAGGAAATATTTTCATGGCTGACGTTTACTTTTCAGTGACTTTAATTTACAAACCAATATTTTTTTAATGTTCCCCTGTGGAGTTTGCATTCCAAACATTGCAGCATTATGCATTTATACAAGAGCAAGAAAATGTGCCTTCCTAATCTGTTTTCATTCAGTAGTCTGAGTCAATTGCACATAGTGAATACACAATATAGCATTGGTTAAGATTGCAACACTAAAAACTTCCACGTAATTCACAATACACACTTATATTGATAGCACATATAAGATTAATACCATGCTTTTATTTTAATGATACCATTCTGTATTGCCATTCTCCTTGTTGTGGAGACAGGATACGGGATAACAACAATATATTGCTTCAGAATGTAAAAAGGTGAGGTTTTTATTCTTGCGGTGTTGTAGCGGTCTGAAAATTTCTGGCTATTGCAAATTTTAAGGAACTTCACAGGAAACCGGAAACCAAGTAGCAGCAGAGGTCCAAACACTAAGTACCCACAATCTTATTTAACTGTAACATCATTACAGGGTCTTACCATGTACTGTGTCTTGGCAGTGCTTTGTAAGGCATTTACATATGTGAATCTTCATTTTTATGGTGATTTTGCCAAGTTTTTTATTTGTGCCTTTCTGAGTGTGAATACAGGACAGATATTGATGTTCTCTCTTGTGTTGTTTTTTGGGTTTATGTGTTGTGGTAGCTTGGGGAACTAGTTTTCTCTAGCTTCTCTATAGCAAGATCCTGTTTGTAGAGTGGAAAATCCCAATGACAGAACAAAGATTCTAATATATTGATGCCAGCTTTTTAAGGCCATGTAAACTGTATAAGAGAAGAGGGTATGTCTGTGTGATATTTTCAGGAGATATATTTTTGGATCATTGAACAAGAAGAGAAAAGAGCATTCTTCTGCAGCCCAGGGATAAAAGCCAGCCTTGCCTTCAGTGAAGGCGGGAGAGCAGTTTGCGGGGGATAATCCTTATTTCACTTAGAAACTGATGGACTCTGACAAGCCTTTTGCTGGTGAGATCTTCTCTGTGTGTTGGGTGGTTCTACCATAGCATCCGCTTGGTTCTCAGTAGCAGTCAAAAAAGGCAAACCAAAAGCAATAGAGAGCAGTACAGAGAACTTCATTGTGTATAAATCTCCGGTGTGTCTGCACTTGACTACTTTCATTTGACATTTGTGACCTCCCATTCCCAAAATGGGATTGAAAGAAACAGAAAATACTCACAAATGGGTAGGAGCAATGATGAAATAATTTCCATGTGAGGAATGACAAATGTTAGGACTCTTCAAATGAGGAAGAAGTAAACAAGGGAAAGGATACGAGAAGACAGATTTTCAGGAGGCATGAAAAAGGGGCCTCAAGGATGGTTGCTTGTGGGCTGTTTCAGTGTAAGACTTAAAGAAGGTCACAACTGGAATGGGTGATTGCCGGATCCAGTAAAAAATAGAAAGATGCCATGGTTTGGACATGTAATTAAGCTGTAGAAGTCGTTGATGGTCATTGTTGTGAATAAGTTTATATGTATTCAAAAAGGAAATATTTTAGGAAACATTTCTTTGCAGAATGGTCAAGCACTGGAACAGGCTTCTTTGAGAGGTGGTTGATGCCCAAGGCATGCCAACGTTTTAGAGCAATTTGGACAATGCCCTTGACAACACACTTTAGTTTTTGGTCAGCCCTGAATAGGTCAGGCAGTTGGACTAGATGATCCTAGTAGCTCCTTTCCAACTGAAATATTCTACTCTACTCTGTTTCTAAAAGTGCAACTATGTAGCCCTCAAGGCCTGTTAATTACCCAAACAACACCATCAGAAAATATCTGATCAGTACACATCTAAAGCCTCAGGGGTACCCAGGAAGAAGTCCTCTGTGTGTGGTAAATGTTCCTCATAGCCAGTACTGATTTTCTGAATTTGGTTTCTGCTTGGATGACTCAAAAGCAAACTTTATAATTACATGCTTACAAGTGACTTCTACTACTAGATGATTTGTATAAGATAGTTACAATTATAGACATCTCCAGTTGAACGTGTTATTTCTTGACTTTAAAGTAGTTGAGTGTTCTTGGATATATGCCATAGTGGCTAAGACTTTGCTGTCTTATGTCTCTGCCAATCAAATTAATTTTTGTAAGTTCCAAACTGATGCTGAAGCTATTAATTGTTAACACTGTCATGACTATTCTCAAATTTATCTTTAAAAGCTAAGATACAAATGCATTTAAAGTATGAACTGCATCCACAGTTTTACATTGTGCACTGCAATAGTAAAGATACCAGAAGAGAAGATGTAAAAATCCTTAAAGTAGTGGGATAAAGCATTTGTTTCAGTGCACGCTTTTCAGAAATGCAAAGTCTCTTGTTTTGATTTACAGTAGTTTCAGTATGGGTGAATTTTGGGTGTTTGATAATTTTTGTAAGCCTCGAGTTGAGTATTTGCATTTTCAGTTCTCATGTACTTTGTTAACGTGAAAGTAATAGGAAGACACGTCTAAGGAGATAACACTTACATGATTCCCAGTAAGTAAATGACTTAACAATGATAATTAGCGGACAAATAAGTATTTCAGGTGAATGAAACAAGAGGATCTGTGTGTGATATGTTATCTTCAGTGTATAGTCTAGCATTTTGGGGCATAATGAACCTGAAAGCAGTGTTTAATAGTCATCAAGTAAAACTAATTATTGATTGATATTTTGTTTGTCTTAAGTTGGAATACAATGGCTTTAGAACTGGAATGTTTTATTATCCAGAAAAAAAGAATGCTTTCAATTGCTGTTAGTGCAAATTATAAAATTAATATTTTTAAAGTTAGTTTATACATGGTATAAATAACAGAGATGGGCCATTGACCAGCAAATAGTCTGTCTTAAAAATATGATGTAATAATGTATATGTATGTGTGTGTGTGTGTGTTTAGGAGTAGGAGTCAGACTTTTTGAAACTGTTTAATTAACGATTTTTTTGAAGACTTGTCTAATGAAATCATGGTAGCTGTCCCTAGAAAACCGTACTATAAAACCTCCTAAGTATACTTCTTGCTAGTAGGCTTGTTTTCTTTTCCTTTTTGCGTTATGCTTTAACCACCTTAAATGAAAACTCTTTTATTGGCAGTAGGATGGGGAAGGAAACTGCAGAACTTTTTACTTCTCCTGACAGAGGAAGGGCAGAGAGAGACAGCCTTCCTCTTGCTGCCAGCATATTGAATGTATTCAGGCTGTGGCATGATAATGTAATTTCAAGCAGTCAGATACTCACTTCACTCCGTAGGTGTCAAAACCTGCAGGAACTGACAACCCATGAAAATAAAACTGAATTTATTAGCCCGTTTTATTCCCTGTCTGTCATTCTCCTTCCTCTTTCCTTTTTGTGGTTTATCCCTAAGTTTTCTGGCTGTCAGAGCTGCCAGCAAAGTGAAATACGCAGAGATCCTGATCTCTGAAACTTCCTAGCTAAAGCAAAGCTGAAGCTTTGAGGTGGTGGATGGCAAGGAGAGTGCAGGGCGGTAGAATTAGGAGAGCTGCCCGCCCATGGTGCGCAGCTGACGTGGTAAGGGATAGACATGTCTTTATACAAGCATTCAAGGCTGTCCTGGGCCTTAGGCGTTTGTTGACAACAAAATATTTTCCTATCGTGTAATTTTTTGGTGGTGGTGTGGACTCTTCTGTTGACTGCAGGATGGCTGGGTCACACTTGTGAATTCTCTCTTTTTAAGACTGAAGTAGTTTATGTTGAAACCATATGGAAGCAGAGATGGCATTTTGTGGAAAAAAGGGACATCAGTGCCCAGACATACTCAAGACTAAGTTTATTCTAGTTATTCTGAAGTTTTTAAGGTTTATTATACCCTACAGAGTAAAATCCTGTGCCTTATCCTGGTCCTAGCTCACAGAGACCCCAGGGCCTGCTGAAGCACCGTGTGCTTGCTCCTTTCTGGTTGGCACCAAGGCTCATGTGCCTGGAGCAAGGACACACATGGGGTGCCTGAATATCCTGTGGGATACAACTGGGCTGCTTGTCCCACTGGGGAGGTGGGAGGTTCTTCTGAGCCAGCCCACTCAGCTGGGAAAGAACCCTTAGTACAGCAGTGAAGATGAAGGACAGAGGTGCAAATTTAGGTTTTGTTTCTGTCTCATTACAGAATGAACAGATCTGAACTGGGGAATCGGCTGCCTAAAAATCAGGTGCTGTCTGTCTATTCTTGCTTTGTTTGCTTCAGTATGCTCCTATGATGTAGAGATGGGTGTTTGTGTTTCTCCAAAAACAACCAAATGCCATAGGTTTGTGTTGGCAGATGGGCTGTAATGTTCTTGCTGGTTGCTTGGCCCTGCCTGGCGAGTGGCTGCTGTGCTTTCCCTCAGGAGTGCTCTTCAGGTGTCAGACATTCCAGAAATCAGATTTTCCTTCTTGGCATAAATGGTATTGCTACAGTTGCTTTTCTTTTCTTTTTCCTTTTTCTTAAAGACTTTCTTTGCAAGAATGGATTGTGCTGAGATGATCTCAGCATACTAGTAGCTTCTATTAGGGTAGCAGTTTTAGTGTGGAGGCTCCAGACTCATTTTAGGTGTCCTCCCTTCTCTTATTTTCATAAGAGATATGAAAAGACAAGGGACTTCAGACAATGAGGTGACAGATTGGCTTCTTTGCCAGACAGATAAGCAACTGCAGTCAAAAGAGTTGGCAAATTTTGCTGCTTAGTGCAGTGGAAGGACTCTTGAATTTTGTTCCCTGAAACAAGGATGGAGTCAAACCACATGCCATGAGGGGTCTTGGCACCTTAATGAACTGGAAACCCAATAGAGATAACCTCAGACAACTGAGAGATACTGATGGTCAGAGAGAGTCCTTCAGAAAGCTGATTCCTTCAGCCTTTTTGTGGTGGATTTTAATAAAATTCAAAAGAAAAAATAAAAGCAGTTTTTCATGACTTGGTGAGATAATGTTGCCAGGAGAAAATGTGAGGGAACAGAGTGTGATAAACTGAAACTGTGTTTGTTGTCCCTGAGTTGGGGATTCAGGGCATTTGGCCATTTTTTCCTTAATAGTCAGTCAAGTAAGGAAGGGTACTACTGCCAGGAAATAATTTTTTGTCTTCCTTGTAATTCCACATTCTTTAAAAAAAGAAATGTGAAAATAAATGCCCCAAGAAACAGGCATCAGCTGTTTCAAATGTGCTTTTGTTTTTTGCCTTAAGATGGCTATTTGAAGTCAAATTACCTTATTCAAGAATACACGTCCCTCACCGGTTTGCTGATGATATTACATGGCTGTGAGTTATCACAGGGATGGTGGGTGCATGTCATGAATGAAAAGGCAACTCCATCTTTCAGAATAAGCAGTAGACCTGCTGTGTCAGCTGAGAAAATACATTCCCTGTTGTAACAAGGTAGTGAAATTCTCCTTTGAAGCAAAAGCGGTGTTCATTTTTTCTGACTATTATTCTAAGCATTGCTTTCTTTTTTTTTTCCTTGTTTGCTAGAATTTTCAAAGCTCCTCTATCCCTTGTAAATATAGTTGCTTCATATAAAATCAAAACCAAACTGTCCGAAAACCCTAACAAAGGGTGTTAAACTGATTGTTTGTTGTTCCAGACTCTGGAAAATGGACTGCCATTGTTTCAGCAAAGCTGGATACTGCTCAGTGAATTATTGAAACACAGTCTAGTCAGGTTACCTTGAACACAACTTTTTCCTATGAACTCTGATCCAAGCAAAGCCAGCCACTGTTCATAACTGAGCTTGTCAAGAGTAATTTCCTTTTTCTTGGGGAAAAATCCACTAACTAGTGGCAAATAGGAAACTTTCCATGGTGAAGATGGATTGTTAAATGAGATTGTTTTCTTCAAAATTAATTTTCTGTTCTCTTTGAAAGGAAAAAAGAAAACTAAAGTGTACATCAGTGGCTGAAAGAAAAAAAAAAATTTAAAATGTATTCAGAATGTAATCCAAAGAGATTATGTCTTTGATAAAAAGAAAAAGGGCAGGAAGCATATTTTACGCTTTTTTTCCTCTTCCTAGCAGATTTATTAACTTTCATGATTTTATACTTGATCTTGTTGCTTGCTGAGCTTTTTGAAGCCGTAGCACCTGAGATGAAGGCACTGAGAGATGCTGGGTTTCTGTGTGGGGGTGGAAGTATGGTTTTGTTTTTCATAGTTGTAGAAAAGAATTTCAGCACATGACTGAAGATTAAAGAAGTAAAAAAAAATAAAAATGCAAATAGGAACATTATTTATGCCTCCGAACCTTGTAATTTTAGGAGGTTTTTAATACTTGGTGTTGTCATTACAGTGATAGTCTTGTCAAACTGAAAAGTGGAATCAATATGTTCCATTTTGTGTCTGCTATTCAGAATGGCAGTGCTATGAATAATGCAAAGTATTAGTAATTTTCCAGAAAAGCATTAGGACTGTTCAGGAGGGGGAGGATTTTAACTAGGGAAATTAGATAGGGGCAGCAGAGCAGAAACCATCTCCAGCTGCAGCAGCAGAGAAGCCACATGTGGAAGCAGTATGATTTTCTTCTCTGCTCTGCAGCTCCTTTTGCATTTCAGCCCTGAGAGATGAAGGGAGAGATTCCAAGTCAATCAACACTAGGCAGAAGACTGATAAGAAAGCAAAATTAGCCCACAATTCAAACTTCTAGCTGTTTTGTGTTAAAGTGCCACCATAAATGTGGTAGGTCAAGGGTACATAAAAGACATTTAGACCTTGGTGCTATAAAGAACTTATTTCTTTTAAGTCAGTACTGCGGTTTTTGAGATTTATCATCTAACTTAAAAAATGGTCAAAACCAAAGAAATTTATAATGTGTACTGTATGATGAACCATATATTTTCTCTTTTTTATTTCAGAGGTCAGCAGCAAGTTTCTTTTCCTTTTTTGCTAGACAGTGTACTTGATGTGACTGGATTATTTCAGGGACATATCAGGAGCTGTTGGATACAGCTTCTCTCCCTTTAACTTCAGTAAAAGGGAATTATATGACTGGAATTCGTGACAGCAGATAGTCTAAGCTATAACTGAGCAGTATGTTGAAATAAAACATGCATAAGCTAGCGAATGCTAATTTTCTTAAGTGAAAATTTTGCTTCATCTGCAGATTGGAAGAAGCTTAATAATTTTAAAAAATTATTTCTTTCCTGATGCCTGCAATTTTTTTTTTTTCCCAATTCATGGGGCATATCTTTCTTTCTCCATGTCTTTCCTTCTCCGTCTCATCACTCTTTTATTTTGAAGATTTATATTGTAGAAAGTAAGCATTTTCCTCCCCAATTCTTGTCATATGAAGTCCAATTTTAAAAAAAGGCAAATAGAATGATCTCTTATGTTTGTTTTGCCTCTGTCCTGTTGGGATGTATGAAAGCGATAATATTTAATGCTCATTGTTAATGAAATTAATTTCCTTTTGGCTCATGGATTTCTTTTCTCCAATGATATATTTAGTATACAAAACTCTGATATTTGTTCAAATAAGCCACTTTTAAACTTTTATATTGTTTAAACTATTTTTGTGGACCTATGCTAAAAACAATGTGTAATGCTAGCTTCAAGATGTTGAGGCATTCATAGAACTTAAATGTGTTTCTGTTAATATAAGCATTTTTGAGGTTTGGGCTAAAATCTGCTGAGTATCATTTCTGTGTATCCAGTCAGGCTCTAAAGGAATGGGAACATTTGACCTGGGAAAGAAAATAGGAGAAAAATGTGAACTACAGAAATGTCTCGTTATTAAAACAGGCTTTCCTGTAGTGTAGGAAATGCAATATTTTGAAACATTTGAATTCCTTGGTATCTGTGCAAATGGTACTATGTCCAGTGTGGAGGTGTGAACTTTCTGCATTAGGCCCTTTTTGAGACATAAGCACCATCCAGCCCAGCTGGGGAAGCCAGTACAAACTGGGGACAGGCTAAAAGGTGCTTCCCCTGGAGTGTCCTACCAGGTTCTGGCATCCTTCAGCTTGCCAACAGACATTGCTGCCATATCTGTGTTTATCAGAGGTTGATAGACCTCTCTTCTATACATATATCTCTTTTATTGTTGTTGTTGTTATTCTTTTGGTGATTTGGGTTTTTCTTTTTAAACCCAGTTACATCCTTGTCATCCAGAGTATCCTGTTGTAAGGATCTATGATCTTACCAGGCTTTTTAGCATTATAGAGTCCTTCTTTATCTCCTTGAGGTCAGATTTCTTATCTGGTCTCATTAATATTCCCTCAGAAATTTGCTACTTTGCTGTTAACCCTTCTTTGTTATTCTCAAGAACTGTCTCAGCACGGATGCTGTGCAACCTTAGTGTCTCATTTCACTAAGAAAACCAGCTATTTTATTCCTGTCTTTAGCTTCCTATCCTTAATCATACTATCCTCTCTTTTTTCCCCCTTTTTGTTTTTTTTAACTGAGAACAAAGGACTGTGTTTATCACATCTTTAGTGACTGGATTAAACACCTGTTGCAAGATAGAGAGGCTTTTTCTGCTGATGCTGGTTCTTCCCCTTGCTGATTGTGTTGTTCATAACAGAGTTGTCTAATACTAGCTAGGTTCTGGCAATCTTCTGTTTATTTTATCCATTTTTTCTAAAGTGTCTTTGCTTGTCACTTCAGTTCGAGGCTACTTTTTCCTGACTTACGCTCTTTCTAGAGAGCCCTTTTCGGTATGTGAACAACCTGGTGTAGTGGAAGGTGCCGTGGGTTGGAACTAGATGCTCTTTCATTTCCTTTCCAATCCAAACCATTCTATGATTCTGTGATGTCCTGTGGTTTTTCTCATTACACGATTTTTCATTCTGAGCAATCTGGTCATGCATATTGCTGCTCAGTTGTGAGCAGGACTTGCTGTTAATACAGGTCACAGAGTCTGGGTATTACAATATACTTGGCTGAACATTGATGCTTTTAACATTAAAAGAGTGGTGTATTAAAGAGGTGATGAGCCACAGTATTATGTGATGATCTCCTCTGTATCTCCTCCAGTTTGTTTTTTTTTTTTTTTTTAAATGTTTTAGCGCAAGTGGTTTCTGGGATCCAGCATTTCAAGGTAAACAAAAGATGCTGGGTTCTAGGAGCCAGAGACATGAAATGATCCCTTAATTCCCTTAATGGCACTACATTGTTCAGATGAGAACTTACTAAGGCACTGGCAGGGTCTTTTCTGGTTTTACTGAAAAAGCCCAAGATAAAAATTGTTCTGTTTTAGGACTTCTGATAAATTGAAGAGAGTCCAGACGATGGTCATAAAAAAGAATTGCTGTAGGGAAATACAAATCTTCACGTGAATAAAAATGTGCTATAAAGCAGATGTCCTGCAGCTATTCCTTGTGTTCATCGAGATCAAGACAAAGCAGTTTTCTGAATTGCATCAAGGTGGTTTTGTATCAGGTACTAGTAAAGGTTTCCTGACAGTAGGAGTAGTAAAGCATTGCTACGAATTAGAGTGGATATGAACAGACTGGACAAATGGTAACTTGGTTTAGATAAACTTGCTTCTCCTTTAGGAAAGGTTGGGCTGAAATACTTCTCAACAACCTGAGTCTTCTGTAGCAGCCTTTCTTGCTGACACGGGAGCTGCCAAGGCTGCACTGCATTGCCAGGTGTGGTAACACCACCCTACCAGGAGCACCCTCACCCACAAGTGGCATCTCTGTCCACTTTCAGCCCACTGACTTCAGCCTCACAGTCAGCTCCAGGCTGAGGCTGTCACCAGTCAGGAATTAACTTTATCTGTGCTCTAGAACTATCTTTTGTGAGCGTAAATTGCTGGATGTATCTGCTGACTTGTGCAAAGCGTTTGACACTGTCCCTCACAACATTCTTGTCTCTCAACTGGAGAGATGTGGATTTGATGGATGGATTAGTTGGTGATTAAGGAATTGGCTGGACAGTCGCACTCAAAGAGTTGCGGTCAGTGGGTCAATGACCAGTGGCGAGTAGCATTCCTTGGGGGTCAGTATTGGGACTGGTGCTGTTTGACATCTTTGTTGGTGACAGCGGGATCAAGCATACCCTCAGCAAGTTTGCAGATGGCACCGAGCTGTGTGGTGTGGTTGACATGCTGGAGGAAAGGGATGCTATCCAGAGGCACCTGGACAAGTTCGAAAAGTGGGCCCTTATGCAGTTCAGCAAGACCAAGTGCAAGGTCCTACACCTGAGTCAAGACAATCTCTCTGTATCAGTACAGGCTGGGAGATGAACAGATGGAAAGCAGCCCTGGAGACAATGATTTGGGGGTGGTGGTAGATCAGAGGCTGGACATGAGCCAGAAGTGTGCACCTACAGCCCAGAAACTCAATTGTACCCTGGGCTGCAACAAAAGCAACGTAGCCAGCAGGTCGAGGGAAGTGAGACTCCACCTTCTATGACCTTTTCTTTTATGGCTCTACCTGGAGTGCTGAGTCCAGCTCTGGGACCCTCAACGGAAGAAGGACATGGACCCGTTGAAGCAAGTCCAAGGGATGCCCATGAAGATGATCAGAGGGCTGGAGCACCTCTCTTATGAAAACAGGCTGAGAGCATTGGGGTTGTTCAGCCTGGGGAAGGGAAGGGGGAGACCTTAGAGGAGCCTTCCAGTATGTGAAGGGTGCCTACAAGAAAGCTGGAGAGGGACTTCTTCAAAACAGCATGTAGTGACAGGACAAGGGGCAATGGCTTTAAACTGAAAGATGGCAGGTTTAGAGATTAGGAAGATACTCTTTACTGTGATGGTTGTTGGAACAGGTTGCCACAGAAGCTGTGGATGCCCCATCCCTGGAAGTTATGGGGAGACCAGTCTGGATGGGTCTTTGATGCACCTGATCTAGTGGAAGGTGTCCCTGCCTTGCCAGAGGGGTTGGAACTAGGTGATCTTAGGGTCCCTTCCAGCCCAAACCATTCTATGACTTGCAGCTTTTCTCATAGGCATCAATTTGCTAAGAGTGCACATGCCCTCCATTAGGGAAGGCTGAAAAGTCCTTGAGGTGGTGGGTATTTCCTGCTTGGCATTTGCGGAATTAAATATATGCCATCCCTAATTGATTTTATTAAAGCTCATCATCCATGCAGACCAATTTTCCAGGTTCTTTTATGAAGGAGTGTTAGTAAACAGAATTAGCTGAGGTATTGTCTCCCTGCTGTTAGTTGCCAGTGGGATTCATTCTTGATTACAGTATAATGGTCTTCATTTTTGGTCTTCCCTGGATCTGTGCCCTCTGTAACAGGATGGTTATTTAATGTTTACACACTGCTTCCAGCTGGCAGCCACTTACCCTTTTTTTGGCAATTTCTTTCTATTTTTTTAAATATATTTCCCGTACTAAGATGGTTTGACGTGAAAAATACAAAAGCAATGGAAAAGAAAGATATGATAAGGTGTCTGCTTACAACTATGAAGCGATTCCATTCTTACTGGTGAAACTTATCTTTGACAAATTACTAACATGATTTCTGATAACAGAAAAGAGATAAATATATACACCTATGTATCTTCTTGATGTTGTACATCATTTTAAGTTAGAAAGTGGTGATGTAGAAATGTATTTAATGCTTGTCACATCTAAATAGTAGCATTGTGGGCGTAGTTCATCGCTTTTGCTATGTCAATGCCAGCAAAACTTTGTACATGAATGAATAACTTATGTCTGCACATAATGAAAATATAGATGGCTAGCAGAAAACGCTATTTTGTTGGCTGCTGCTTCACTTGTTAAGATGCCAGAAAAAAAAGCTTAATACATTGTTGGCTGAAAAGTCAGGCATATTAGCCCAGGCAAAAGAGTCCGTTGAAAAAAGAAAAAAAAAAAGTGGGAATTAAACTTGGCAGCCTATTTACTTAAGTGGTTGAGGGGGGGGGAAGTAAAAACATGCATTTTGCCAGAAGAAATTGGAAAGTCAATTCAAAGAAACCCCAGAATTATCCTCTACAAAAATATATTGAGTTTGCCTGGCAAGCTTTTGGTAGCAATGGTGGGGGACTGAGGGGCAGAGGGGCTGTAGAGGTGACTTCTGTGGGAAGCTGCCAGAAGCTTCCCCCATGTCCAGTGGAGCCAATGCCAGCCGGCTGCATGATGGACCTGCTGCTGGCCAAGAGTGAGCCCTTCAGTGATGGTGGTAGCACCTCTGGGATAAGCTGTTTAAGAGGGGAAAGAAGTTACTGCACAGGAGCAATTGCAGCTGGAGAAGAGAGGAGTTACAATATGTGAGAGGAACAGCTCTGCAGACACCAAGGTTGATGCAGAAGGAGGGGGAGGAGGTGTTACAGGCACCAGAGCTGAGATTCCCATGCAGCCTGTGGTGCAGACCATGGTGAGACAGATGTCCCCCTGCAGCCGATGGAGGACCCCAGACAAGAGAGGGTGGAGGCCCAAGGGAGGCTGTAAAAGAAGTTAATGTAGTGACAGAAGTCATCTGCCATGACCTGTGTCACCCTGTGCAACTGGAGTGCTGTGGTGGCGTTGTGGCATTAATGTGAGCAAGCCACACGTTCGCTGTTCTGGTAGAAGACCAGAAGGCAATGGAGGAGGAACAGAAAAGGGTTTCTGTTGCTTTTTGAGCTGGCAGAGCATCACAGAAGTGAAGGGGCAATCACAACTGGTGCAGGGGGGCATTTGGGGACAGAAACCCTGCATACTAGGGTTAGCTGGATCTGCTCTGCCATCTTGTGGAGTTTGTCTCCAGGATACCCACTGGTCACTCTGCAGCCTGCCACTGGTGTCCCAATGAACTTGTCCAGCTTGCTTTCATCTCCAGAGGACAGTCATCCCACACAGTTTGGCACAGTCCACCCCACCTGGCAGCCCACCTTGGAGGGGCTCAGCGCCACAACAGCACAGGATGGGAAACGTTTGGCTTTGTCTGTGTTGGCAAAGCTGATTTGGGAAGCAATGTCCAGCACCTGCCCACCCCACAACAATCTGCTGCCAGTGCTGTTGCACAGATGCACAAACAGAGACCAAATGCCTCCAGAATTTGGAAGAAAGAAGTCATCTTGCTGCTGTGTGGCTCTAGTTATCCCAATATTTGATTGAGATTGAATAGAAATGTTAAATACCACGTGGCAAAGTAAAACTCTCTATAATTAGGGTTAAAAATGTGGTGCATTGTATCTTAGTTTTCATTAAAATGTGTAAATAGTTTGTGCTGCTAAATACTATTCAGCAAGTTGTGTTACATTTATACTTGGAAACCTTCATGCCAGCTATACCTTGACTTTTCAGTGTCATTCTGCAGCCTTCCGAAGTGGGAAGTTGTGCTTTTCCTTCTTTAATTTCATATTTGTACTCACAAGCCCTTTCCTGAGCCGTCACATTTACATTTTCTTCCCCATCACTCTGTGGCCACCCGGAGCTCCCTAGCTGGGGCCAGAGAAGGTGGGGAATTATGTTGAGCCTTTTTTAGCATGGTTGTGTTTGGTTCATATGATGCGATGTTGTCCTCAGGATGTAATGGTCAGTTTGACCTCTTTACAAACATCAAGTATGTGAGAAAACACTTTACAAGCTGCGAGAGGATTCTCGGTGGCTCTCAGGAGAGTGGAGGAATTTTCCTTGGCTGGCAACAGTGAGGACTAGACTGCACTGCTGACTGTAGTGGTGTATGAAGAACAGCCTTGTAAGCAGGAGAGGTCACCATAGACTGGGCTCAGTCACTGGTTTTCCACACCATTTTGTTTCATTTCCTTTTATAAAAACTTGAAATTTAGGTTGCTGCTAACACACCTCCATATCTTCACTCTTCAGACTGAAGGAGCATGCACTGTTCCTGGGCTGTGAACCGAGGTCTCCTGGTTTCTCAGAAGTTGTGGTATCCCACAGGGGCAGGGCGTACAAAGATGATGTGTATTTTTCGTTTTGATTGTGAGATATTTTTGTGGTTTTTCCATGGTTGAACAGATGGAAATGGAATGGAAATTACGTGCAAGGCATGTATGTATTTGAGTTACGATTCCGTATTTTAAATTGTCAGGGCTACTAAGAATTGTAATGCATCCATGGCAGAATGTGGTGTTTCTGTAATTTTTGGTTGAGACGCTAAGAATCAAAAAATAGGGAATGCTTTGAAGCCCAAGAATTTATTTTTTTTTTTCTTTTTTAAATTTGGGTGTTCCTTCTGCTGGACAAAAAATGTTATTATTTCTGTCAGTACTCTTAAGATTTTGTATTAGGAGGAAAAAAATATCAAATTCTCAAATCTCCTATCACATCTTTTTGTATACTGTACAGTATTTGTCATAAAAACATTAACTTCAGTAAATTGTTTATTGTTCTACAAAATAACGCCTTAGGGTTTGCTCTTTCTGTGATGGTATTAAAATTCCCAAAGGAATTTTGTAGTCCTTCACTCTCTACAACTACCTGAAAGGAGGTTTAATGAGGGTGAAACGAAAGGATGAGAGGAAATGCCCTTAAGTTGCATCAGGGAGGTTCAGATTAGATATTAGAAAAAAAAAATTCACTGAAAGAGGTGTTAGACATTGAAGTTGCTTAGGGAGACGACAGTGTCACCATCTTTGGAAGTGTCTGAGAGACATCTGGATGTGGCACTTGGGGATATGGCTTAGGGGTGATTATGGTGGTGCTGGGTTAACAGTTGAACTAGATGAGCTTGAAGGTTTCTTCCAAACCTGACGAGTCAATGATTCTATGAAATATTTTTGATTATGTGCTGACTTCCTCTTATAGCATGTATGAGCTCACTATGGCTAATAAAATAGTTTATCATTAATCTCAGAAAAACATACTAATTATGCACCTTTGATATATTTCTGATAGATCAGTAGTCTGTCTCATTGACAGATGAAAAGATTAGGCGTGTCGAGATTTTTATTTCAAAGGCAGTTTTACAGAAGAAGGAAGCAGAAATTACCAGCTTTTAACTTTTCAGACAAAATTGTTACATGGCTAGAAAAATATAGAAGTATTTAAAAGAAAGACAGTTTCTGTTGTTACTTGGAGCCCCAGGGCTGATTCCTAGGCCTCCCACTGCCCCGCTGAAGACATAAGCCCAGTGGGATGTGAGTGATGTGAATTGTAGCCAGAAGCTGAGGAATAAAGTAAAATACCGCTTTCTTTATTGTGAAAGGTTATGATCAAAGTAGCTCTGTGTGTTTCCTTCTGTATCTTTCCAGACTGTGTTAAAATAATTTTTTTACAAGGCTCCTCCAGTGATTTAAATCAGCAAGGCTGTCATCTGTCACCTTGCAAATTTTTGTCTCACATAGAAACATTTCTGCCCTGAAAGATCTGTGTTCTGCTGAGAAAGCATGTTCTTACTGGGAGATGTGGCTTAATTAATGTTGCTTAGGGTAGCAGAGTAACACTGCCTGGAATAATGTCGTTTCACCTTGGTTTTCCATGCTCGGAAAATCCCCAGAAATTCCTGGGTGCCACTAGCACCAAAAAGCATCTTCCTGTAGGTATGTTGAAGTTTTGTAATGACTAGCACACCTCTGTCTGACCCTTCTTTCACCCTTTTTTTGGTTGAAAACTGATTTCACATCTCATGGAGTGAGCAGGTGCTGCAACTGCATGAGGACACCCCAGCAGCTGTAATACAGATCACAGCAGTGGTGGTAAACAAAGCCTGGGAAGGGGCAGTGCTTCTACTGCAGAGAAAGCCTGGTGCTTCTGATGTCAGGAAGGTGAAATGCATGTCCTTGTGTGGCAAAAGATTGTAGGTTTGTATGAAAGCTTACCTGGCCTTTATCTTAAACCTCGAGTCATCCTAAAAAAGGACACTAAAAATCTCATTTTGAGTTACTATCAGCTATTCTCTTGTTAAAGCTGCAAGATTTTCCACGTGAATTTACATTGCTTTTATTGTACAGATGTTTCTCTGGACATATTAATCAAATACTGTTTTCACAATTACAAGAAGGTCCCAGTTACACTTTCGTGTTGGGTATTGATACTCATCTCAGGGAATATTTTCTGACTCACCATATTCATTATTTTTGCAAAGAAATGGTAAATTTCTTTGTTAGGAGCTAATGTCCATTCACCTTTGTATGAGAGTGAGAAAAGAGATAGTGTTCTTAGTCAGGAGTTGCTACAGATTTTTAAATCTTATGTAGGTGTTCTATCTACCTTCCATCTAATCCATCAATCAAGTGCAAGGCAGCTTGGACACAGTTTAAAGTATTGTCAGGGCAATATTTCAGATTTTTTAAAATCCAAGCAATTTATTAATTCATTGCAGGTCTTTAGGTTCTTATGAAAGCCAAAAATATATATCCCTGAAAACATCTCTGGTAGTGTCTATAGTAAAAGCACAATAAGCCTTTAAAGAAGTGCCATGTGTAATTCATGTTAAAAAACCCTATTGGGATAATAGGAGAAACACATTGCCTGTGCAATCTATACATCCACACTATGATTTCTTAGTAATCATAGCACTGAGAATGGGGGACTGGTTAGCTTCAGCTGAGAGCCTTTAATGTCAAAATTCAGGTCTTGACCATAAATCTTCTGGTATGTATTTAGGGCAAGCCCTGAATTTACTGTGGGGAGCAGAGGAAATGGATTGTTTGTATCCCAGCTGGCAATTTTTATGTTGTTTTCTTTAATGATTCCTCAGCACATGATTTACGTCCTAGCCCAGGGTCTTCTGATGTGCTGATAGAATTGGATTCACATGAGTGTGAGACAGAGTAGGAATCAAAAATGTACTTTAAAAGGCTTACAGACCCAAATGGGACTCTAATGAAGTTAGGTGAGAGGAGTGAAGTTCTGGGAAGAGCTTTTCTTTCATGAGGCCTCAGATGCAGATGCTGTGGCTGGAGACCTGTACCCTGTGCTGCCCTGGGAGAGCAGGGAATGCTGTCCATGTCTTCCACGCCGCCAAGCCCATCTGTCTTGTGAAATGTTCTCGATCACATTTTATTTACTTGATAAGATACGGATTTGTTTAGTTGTTGGTTTGATATTGATGCGTATCGCGCCTATTGCATTGTGAAACCACACATGTAAATAACAATGAAGATTGATTCTGCAAAAGTGAGACCCTTCCATCCTTGCTTTTGTTGTCTTACACATTTTTTGCCCTATATGTCTCTGGAGTGGGTGTGTCTGCTTGCAGAGTAAGGCTCTATTAGATTAGGTAAGGATAATGGAATTCAATCCCACGTGTTTATTATTGTGCTGAAGTAAAGCTATAAGTGGAATGCAGTTCCTCAGGGTTCAGTAGCTATGCCTAGTCTTTGAAAAATGATAAATAGCTTCTAATTAGATGAATGATGTTTCATGAAAATGATAAATACTTTCTATTAACTCCTATTCTCAGTAGGCTTTGCGTAGTAGGTTCAGTTCTGAAAATCTGAGAAGTTTGCAGAATTGTAACCAAAAGTGATACATGTTCTAATATTGAGTGAGATGTGCAAATTAAAGCTTGCATTTGTTCATTCCAGTCATTAAATGCAGGAGAATTTTTTTTTTAAATGGAGAACAGATAATAATTGTTGTCTCAATTTTATTTATTCTGGCTACTTCAGGTTTCGTCTAAAGTGTATTTAGAAGAAAGAAGAGCCTGAAAGTAATATTCTGAATATTTTAAATATTACTCAGTATGAAAGTTGACTAATGTGTCCCACTTCGAATCATTCACTAATCTCAGTATAATAATTGTGGGGTTTGCAACAAGGAGGAAAAAAGTGCTTTGTGCATTCTAGAACAAAATAACTTTTTGTTTCCCCTGCTGATATTTAGAAGTAGATAAATGGACAACTTTTAAGATATTTGTTATAGCCTCAGCACGATTCTTTGACCCTGAGATGACTATAAAAAGTATGAGATAAAGAAAACAGTTGCCAGTAGAGAAAGGAAAATACAGTGTTTTTTTTTCTTTCCTCCCCCACAGGACATTAATGTATGTATCCTTGAAAACTACCCTGAATGTTCCAATCCCAGGTTATTTTACATCATACCATATTTCTGTGGACAGCATCCAAGATGCAGGTAAATATATGCAAAGTATTTCAATTTGTTCAGCAATAGCTATTGCCAACATTTTGTCAGAAACTGGTAATAAAGAGGTGACATTTTCTGAAGTACAAGAGAGAAATGTAAGTACAAGGAATGTAGCACTGTATGTGGTAACTGCATGCATATATTTTGAAGTAAGGAGGGCACTGCAAATGCAGCACTATTCTTTTCTCTTGATTTATAACATGAATAATTCATCAAATCTGAATGTGTTTATGTGGATTTTTTTTTCTGGGTTACTCATTTTATCTGCACTGTAATTTTGTAATACGTGTTTTTGATTTGCTCAGATGCTTGTATCAGGTCTATATGAGGAATACAGGTTTCTATGTCCATGTAAGAAACTGTAATCATGCTTAAAACTATGTAAAATGTGGTGTTCTACTGCTTTAATTGAGCTACCTCATTTTTAACATCTGTTTATGCCATTCTAATATTGCTGTATTACTGACACCATAGTAAATTTTTATGCAGTAATATATGAATAATTTTAAATACTTTTCTTTTTAAAATACTTTCTTGGTTTTAAATACTTTCATATTGTTGGTAACAAATGTTCTTTATTAGGTTTGTTCAACTTCAGTGTATTCTGCTTCTGTATGACTCAGGCTTCTACATAATGAAACAACTGCACATTTTCCAAAATTTCTTTCAAAAGCCATAATTCTTGTAGCAGTAATAACAAGTGAAAGTGTGTTACCTTTTCTGTCTTCATTCCTAAGTATCTTTGTTGTAAAATCCTGCCTTATTTTTTTGGCTTACGTGAGGTCGTGTATGAGAAACAAAACAGATTAATGACTTCATTTTCATTACAAAACAGGTTAATGACTTCATTTTCATTACACATTTTTTTCTTAACGTATTTGGGCCTTATTTGCAAATGCTTGTGGTTGCGCATTTAACTTTCATGCACAAGTAATCCCATTAACAGCAGCCACATGCCTGAATACTTTCACAACATATCTCTGTGAGGTTTCCAAGCAGCATATTGAAGTACTGTTTTGTACCTTGTTGAAGATCTGGTCCCTGTCATGCCCTTGCACTTCCTTTAGCTTCTTCTTAGTCCAACAAGGAGCTACAAACGGGAGGCTCATAGTGTTTGTTAGAACACTTTTCTCTTCCGGAAAACGGATCAGTGCACAGAAGGTGGTAGAGCATGAAAAGCCTGCTACAAGTCTGCTCTAGTAGAAGTGGAAAGTCGTAAGCTTTTCCACGTGACGTGGAAAGAGCTTCAGACCAATGTTAAATTCACTATGGCATAGGGTCCACGATAACCTAAGGAAGTCAGGGAAGAGGTATGATTTGCAGCCACTCCCAGGCAGCGTGAGCAACTGATTTCCGTTAGCTTGGGACACCGGCATTATATCCCATGGCAGTATGAATGATGACTGCTGCTCCCACAACATAACTAATATGAATTAGTATAAGGGATTTAGGATTCATGTGGTTGTCTAACCACATTGTGCTTCTGGGAAACTGAGAGAAGCATAAAGATGTCCTAAAGTCCTGCCAGCTTCTCCCACTGGGAGAAGAGATAGAAAAACCCTGAACTGTCCTTCAAAACCAGTCTCAGTCACAGCAAAAAATGCAAATCCTGTAGCAAAGCTGCAGGGCAACCAGGGTAGTGACAGGGAAAGGGAAGCTCCTGGAGACTTTGGCAAAAGCTAAAATGAAGGACCATGTGGAAAATGGTAGTATCCTGTCTAGGATTCACCTAGTAACAGCAGGCAGTGGTTGGTCCCAACACTTTTCCTGATGTGGTTCAGGGACACCACCACCCCTCAGCACCTTCCAACACCCAAGGCAGTCATTCCTCCCATCGGACGGGTTGTGCTTCCAAGCTGAAATACCAAAGTTCACAAGTTTGAGCTTATAAAAAACTTGGCAAAAGATAAGTTCAGAATGGAGTACTTTCACACAGTGATTAGCCTCCTTTTAATGTGATCCTGTTTTTACATGCCAATCCAATTTTAGATGTTGCGTGGAAAAGCTCAGTAAGCTACTCGGGTTTGGTGGGGGGTCTTTTTTTGTTCAAAGTATAGCACTGAGTATTTTTTTTTATTCACTTGTGTTCTTGGCTTGAATTTTAGAAGTAAATGCATATTTAAACTTTTCTTTTTCCCTCCTCTGTCTTCCACCATCAATTTCATACAGGGAGCCTGGTGAATGGGCCCTCGAAAGAGCAAAGCTGAATGTTAATGAAAATTTTCTGCTTGTGGGCATTCTGGAGGAGTTGGAGGATGTGCTGCTTTTATTAGAAAGATTCTTACCTCATTATTTCAAGGATGTGCTTAGCATCTACAAAAACCCAGGTAACTTTTTCCATTAAAAAGCTATTATTACGAAAATTTCAGCAAAATCTGCATGGCTGCTGAAGAGTACATGTTTCTTTCTTGTTCAGTCAATGAAGAAATTTATCTCCCTTTTAGGGAGCAGATTTGATTAAAGGGGAAGGTCACATATTCCACTTTTATCTTTCATGTTGCTGTGTGATTTTCTTTCCTTGCAAGCACTTGTTGCTCAGTGATCTTTCCACATGCCAGAAAGCTTTCTTTTTTCCACTGGAGTGACTTTTTCTTCTTTTAATTGTGTCATACTCAGTTCTCAAATGATGCTGTCAAAATATTCTCAAAATGGTGTCAGCAATATGTACTTAAATAAACCTTCAAGAAATGGTTTGGGGAGCTGGACACTTTGGAGATTCTCCAGGACTGGGTTATTTATTTTCCCTCAGCCTTGACTATGAGTTCAAATGAAATGATGCTTCAGTTAAGGTAAGTTAAGGTAAAGTACGAAAAAGAATGTGCATTTACAGCACCTCCAGTACAAAGCATGCTGAGGAAAAAGACTTAGGAGACTGGAGTAGAGAAATGAAAATGGAGAGCACTCAATCTACTCCTTAATTTGCACCCCGTGGTCAATCTGAAAGGGTTCTCTGCATCAATCCATCCCTCCAACACTTATTTATTGCTGACTTCTTTAAAAGGCAGTCATGTGTCCTATGTCTAAAAATAAATACGATGCTTCTGGAGGGCTGCTTCATGTCATTCCAGCATTGATTTCTTCAATCAATCCAGAATTGATTTCTTGCTTACATTTGATTGGCCCATCAGCACTGTATGAACCAAGCAGGGGTAAAACTTCCCTTCTTCCTTTGTGACTTGGTTGCATTTGTGTCAGTGTGAAATGCCTACAGCCATTAATATGTGTTTTGTACCAAGCTGTATATTAAAAGCACATGGAACAAAGATTGAATTTAGTTTGTAATGCATGCAGCTGATAGCTGGCTTTTGACTGAGAACAGCTATTACAGTAGTCAGTCACTCTGGAGAAATTATGGGTTTCTCTCCATAAGCAGGATTTATGCGTGACTGTCCACCAAACCCTTCTTCCAGAATGCATCTTTGGAAATTCTGTATTTAGCAGTGATACAGATACTAGGGAAAGTATGGCATTCTTTCTCTGAACATGATTGCGGTGGGTCATTATCTGCTTGCAGTAAGGCAGTTAAGGCAGCTCTTTGGAAGGTGGGAGTGAAACTTTGTGGTGCCATGTCCAGCCATAGAACAATTTTGCTCAATAACAGACATAAAGAGAGTATTGTACTGACTTGAGAGCAGTGCCCAGTTTGGGATCAGTTACTTCCCTTATCTTTATAAATTAAAAAAATAAAAGTACCTATGTTTGTAAGTCATCCTAAAGGTTTGCACAATTTGGTCTCCCAGGTTTCCCCATAGGGATGTTAGACTAAAGGAAGGCAGGGGGATCAGTAGAAGGATATGCTCTCTGCCATGAGACTTTTCTTTGAGAGTTTATATGACTTCTTCAGCTATTCTGTGCACCACATATTTTCACTTCTTTTACAATGGGGGAAGCTAATAAGCAGCACACAGGGTTTTGATTTTCATCGCGGTGCCCCAGAAATTGTCAGGTGGGAAATAAGCAATCTGCCAGAATCATTAAGTGCTGTTTAATCTTTCTCCTCTCTGTGTATTTTCCAGTATCTGGAGGAAATTTGATCAGGTGTTTCAGGACAGTGATTTCCTCTGGGATTTCATGTGTAAGATGGGTCTTGTGTCATGTCTAAAGATTCACCACTTTCCTTCAGTATTTCCTAGGTGGATTAAACCTTTATTTTGTCTTTCCCATTCACTTACTTACCGGGCATATTAGTAAGAAAACAGTTTCCTTGTGTTAACTCTCTCCTCCTCTTTTCATACATGCATATGTTTGAGGGCTTTTTTTCTATCATAATTATTTTCTGGTTATTTCTGAGTTGGTGCTAATGCTTACAATAAAAAGCCGTAACAGAATCAGCCAGAAAAATAAAGAATATTCAAGTGGTGTGTAAGAAATCCTACATTGTTCTCCTCAGGGCGTCTTAGACCTGATCTGCAACACCCTCTGCTGTTGCATCATGAGGTGCTTGGAAGAAGACGTGTTGTTCTGCCAGCTGTGTGGTGGTCCCAAAAAGCAGCGGATAACTTGGGCCAAAACTGACATTTTGTTGCAACTAACACTTGCAGATTAAATCTATACAGTTTACAGTATTGTCTGCTAACCTGGTGCTCCACTTGTGATTGTCTTGTTGCAGTCTTTCCTCTTTCCACATAAAGAAAGAAAGGAAAGTTTTTCTAGAACTTATCTCTTGTCAGCTGAATGTAACGAGATGAGGAAAACAGTGAAGGACGTGTACAGAAAGGTGATTCACTTCCAGGTCTGTGCATATCTGCAGAGTCCACTAGAATAAGCAGTTCTGGATTAGAGACCATTCAAAAACTGGATTTGTAGAGCTGCCTTGAAGCAAAAAGTAGCTGAAGAAAGACAATTTCAATCCGGTGTTGCTTTAGTGGATTACATAGATTAGAAATCACAGTAGGAAACAGGCAATTGCTGTCCCACCAACATCATTATCTAAACCATATTAAAAGCACCTTCCTGCTATAGGAAGCAAAATGCCTGATGTTATCAAACCAATAAAATCATGTGTGCATTTAAGATACATCTGCAGGAGTTGTGGGTTAAACACCTTCTTCCCAAAGTTGGGACTCTCCTTGCTTGTTACAGGTGCTTTGGGTTGTCACCAGATCACCGTAGCTCCCATCTAAGCAAACTTCTTATTTTTGGAAACTTTCAGTATAGGTTGATTCTACAGATATCAGGAAATCAGGAAACTTTTTCTCATCTCTGTTCCTTTGAACTGTGCAGGCCATATTCAAAGTTCTTTGTTGCTTTTGTGTCTATAGTAAAATTTCACATATGAAGCACTATAATAACATTTATCAAGATTTATCTGAAGCACTAATATAACATTTATCTTGCTCAGTGTTCTCTTAGGAGAAGACAAAGCCTGTAGTTTTACCTTCAAAAATATTTTTCTGCTGTTGTTCTGAAGCAGATCATTAAAACTGTGGCTCTATGATCAGATAAGACAGTGTGACATTTTCATCAGAGAGCACAGAAATGTGAGTGCTATTGTCTGTCTGTATACCTGATGACACAGATAACTACTTAAAGCAGTATGAATTGAGTTTTCTTGTTGATGCTAATGATTTGTCTGACATAAGCTGGCAGGAGGAAACTGTGAAGAAAGGTAAAATATCAAAAAAACTTGGCAGTTCAGCATGACAGAAAATTTTAATGTCAGAGGACACTAGGAGGATAACTTGCTTCATTGCATTAACAAAAGGTTGCCTTTAGCTAATCCATATGCCAAATATTTTGACTTGTGTATTTTATAACCACGTGTAACAAAATGGGAAAGCTCTTTGTGGTGCTAAACTTTTCATTGGAACCAATCTGGTTTTATCTTGTACAGTACTTTAAAGCTATGGGCTTCCTGTTTTTCTGCATCTCCACTCTCTCTGTGAAATTAAGCATTTTCTTCATGTTAATACCAAGTCAAGAATTACAAAAGGACTCTCTTTTTTGGTGCCTATCTTGTCCAAAGTTACAAACTTGTCTTGCTTTGACAGCCAAAACTGGCTTTGACAAGAGATTAAAAGGGCAGGAATGGGGGCAGCAAACCAATTGTGAAATAGATAGATGAATAGATGGGTAGAATAAATTTTAAAAATATATTTTTGTGTTTGATAGCTTTCTTTGCTAACAGAGTAAAATTTGCTCAAAATTTTGTCTTTTTTCACCAGCATTGAAGCAGATAGGATCCAATTGCAGAGCCTTAGATTATATTTATTGCAAAATTTGAAAGTATTCTTTAACTCTTTGAAAGGCCTGAAATAGTTGTAACAAAACTTGACATGTAAAATCTCTTCTCACTCTCAGGAGCAGAACTAACGGAAAATAAGAATTGGTCAGTCCTGTTCACTTTTGCTGTATACAGCTCACTTCTGTAACCTGGCTGGTAGCCAGAACACAGAGAATACTTACAGAGTTTCTTTTGAAATGGGCACATGTGGGTTTCATACTTTGGTGTTTTTAAGAGGTAAAAAATACTCACTATACTCAGCAAAACAGTTTTCTTCTGTCTTGTCAACTTCTGTGGCATGGGGTAAAAGTTATCAGCATCTAGTGTAAAACAACAGGCAATAAAATGGTTTTTTATCACCTCAGAAATGAGCCATATCCTCACACCTCTCTGCAAGAGTTCATAAATTTTCTTTGGCACCAGAAGCCCTATAAAAACACTTCTTCCCAATACCAGGAACAAAACCCCGTGTTTCTTGAAAGTTGCATTTTGCATGGGGAATGTATAGGTCTTACTCTACAGCAAGAAGACTGACTTTAGGCTTTTCAGACAGTGAATTTTATAGAGTGCAATGAAATAACTCACACTGTCAGCTGAAAGAAAATATATTGTTCAGGTAAACTGAACAATAAATTTTTAAATACAATGAAAATTTGATTTTCATAAGAATTGCATTTACAGGGAATGTTTTAAACTGTAGTAGTAATATTATGCCAGGTAATATAAACCTTCTCATTTTTTAAATCCACTGTGTTCATGAATGTTAATGACACAGTCTTGACATTTTGTATTGATAAGTTTCCCCTTCTCTTTAAACTCAGTAAGGAGAGAGATCCTGCCATTTGTTGTTATTGCAGAGCTGAGGTCCTGAGAAGCAGGGCATTTTTGATGGAGTTAGGAAAAGGGTGGAATCAAGCTCAGCAGTCTTTGCACTGTGCTGAAGATCACTCCTGTGCCAGGCCAGCACTGAAGGTGGGACATGCTTTCAGATGGTTCAGATGCTATGCATTTGGAAAAGTTCGGGAACCGAGGGGTTTTTCCCTTTTGAGAAATTCTAGTGAGTGTCTTTACAGGCACCACCTCCAAGAGCAAAAACTCAGAGTAAGAAATGATCACAGGACTCTGGTGGAAGAAGGCAGTGCTTTTTGTGCAGTGTCTTTAAATAGTGATAATCTTATCGTCTTATATTCTGCCTTTGTTACGCACAAAATGAAAGGAAAGAAGAAATTGGGACAAATGATCTGAGGCTTCTTAGTCTGCTGGCTTCTTGTGAGCTGTGCTTTCTGGGAAGGATTCTGACTGGTGAAGGGAAAGGGAATACACTGGCTCATCTGCTGTGCTAAATTGCCCAACCCTTCTCTCTCCTACAACCACCTGCCCTCTTGATGTGAGAATAAGATCACCATGGATTAGTTCCAATTTAAATGCTGAGGGGATTTTTCGGTGGGGTTTTCTTGTTCGGTTTGGTTTTGGGTGGGGTTTTTTGTGGGTTTTTTTGCATCACTTCTAAAACGTAGAACACATTCAAATGTTTAAAAGCTTTGGAGACTCCAAATATGCTGTCTTTTCTTTTGCCTTGCACTCTAGAAGAGCTTTGTGTTTTCCCTAACTAATACTTTGGAGAGGAATCACTGACTATGAAAATTTTCTACAGAAGAGGAAAATTCTAAATTTCACATGGAGGTAAAACATGAGGTTGGACTTGGGAAGCGACTACCTGTGTAACACTTGCGTAGCACGTTCCCATCTCTGATGTGAGGCGAACTGTGAGCAGAGGAGTTTTGTCCAGCAGGTGGAGCGATCTGCCCGTGTGTGCATCACTCCCAGTGCTAACAGCACACGTGGATCTACATTCTGCCTGGGTGGCGTTTTCTTATCGCCCAGCATCCTGTTTGGGAAATAGAAAACGTGAACAGGCCATTCTTTTCTTCTCCCTTTGAAGTCTCAACTTTCAGTATTGCGTAGAGGAACACTGTAAAACAACGTGTATGCTAAAACATACAGTTTAAGATCTGGGAAGAGTGTTTAATTGTATTTTTGTTTCTTGTAAAACAAATTCCATGTTCTCTGTGTGGAAGACAGGCAGGGAAAGAGGAAGAATCATAGTGCGTATCCCTGAGGACATTTCTTTTTTTATTAGGTCGATAGCATCTAGGACATTCTGCACAACTGTGTTCCTTGGTTTGTTTTGTGAAACTGAAGGTACTATCAAAAGCTGTAGATTTATTATCTAGCTCTTCAGCTGTGAAAATATAAGGTTTGGAGAGCAGGGACAAAACCAGACTGCCTGATCCAGGATGCCTTGAAGTTAGTGGATACACCAGTGAGTGATGAGCATAGTCAGTGAAAGTATCCTTTCTTTTTCAGTCCCGTAAAAGAAAAGTATGTAGTTTTCTGTCTTCCAGAAGTTTGAAATCTTATTGTGAATAAACTAAGCAGTTTTAAGAATAGGAGCTCTTGGAAGGATTTGAGCCTTCTGGGCTTTCTCATGACTGTGTTTTTCAAAAGAGCCACTAGGTCTTTGGAAGATTTGTCTCAGAAGCAAAACTTCCCTGTGGTGAGTTCTGAAGCTGAGATTGACAGCTTATAACAGCTGTGGTTCTTGTTCTGCTGAGGAAGGTGAAGGCACTCCAGACAATGTGCGTGTGGCATGAAAACTGTAACTGTGGCACCAGAAGATATATCCAAGATAGTATCAGTCTCATTGCTAAAATGTGATCAGGAGTAAAGGTGTGGCAAGAGAGTTTGGTGTGGCTTTCCAACCCACATGGAGCTTGTGTACATCCAGGCTCAAGTCCTTCTTATTTACTCTTCCTTGCTAGCGTGTACTTGTTAGATTGAGTTAGCTCATATGTGCATAGTTACACAGCAGAGCAGTTGCCTATAAATACATCTTGTGGCCCCAAATGAATGGCATTTTGAGACAAAAAGTGAGGCAGCTGACAGGCTGACATGACATTGGCGCTCAGTCTGGGTGAGTCTGCTCCCTGAGCCTGCGGTGCAGGGAAGTGCAATTTACATGTCCATTTGCCAGACACATTGTTATGGTTCTGCTTTTTCCTGGACTCAGGAGCAGTGGTTGACTTGGTAAGTACAGCAGCACCAGCAAGAATCCTTTAGGTCAGGTGATAAGTTTACATATTTCATATTGGCAGGCCAGGATCGTGGGCATGGTTCATGAGCTGGAGAAATGAGGAATTAGGCTGCTGTTGATCCATAGTTCCCCTTCCCAGCGCTTCTGGCATTCAAGGAGGTTGGCTGCCTTCCAGATCTCACCACTGATTATGGCAAAGAAAGATATAGTTTCTCTTCTTGCTGATTACAATACTGATTTTTAAATCCTTATTTTAGGCTTGGATTTTCATGGGAGTTGAATTTGTAAAGGCTCTGCTCAGAATCAGTTGTAGTGGAAGGTGAAGTCCATGTTCACTTAAATCATTGTTCAAAAAACCTAGATCTAATGTTCCTCTTCTAGTAAAGTTTCTGGACGCATGAGCTCATAGACTGGCTCTGACAAACTGTGATGTATTGTAGAGATAGGCTGAGAATGTTTTGTAGAATTACTTAATCTTCCCTTTCTATGAGCTATAATACATGCTTATACCGAGCATGTGCTCTGCAATCTGCTACCTTTTTCCTGTTCCTCTCCTCCACCTTTTTCGTATTTCTCTTTCTTGTCCTGTCATATGGCAGAGTCTTCACCTGAAGCCAAACAAATTTTACTTTTTTGCATGCTGATCTGAGCCTCTTTATCAGTAACAGAGTTTCCCCTCTCTAAAGTTTCTGTATGTCTGTAGGATTATGAAGACTGAGACCACTTAATGCATCGTCTTTGTCTTTTAGTGCAATTCCAAGACTTCAGCCTGCAGATTTTGCATTTCATCCCAACTATTCATGTTGCTTGCATTCAGTTTCCTTTCATCAGATCTATTGATGGGCTGTCTGGTTTTGG
This sequence comes from Cnemophilus loriae, assembly GCA_013397755.1. Lineage (NCBI taxonomy): Eukaryota > Metazoa > Chordata > Aves > Passeriformes > Corvidae > Cnemophilus > Cnemophilus loriae. Next base: position 222,901 of record VZTF01008544.1, on the reverse strand, counting down.
ATTAAACCCGCAAAAATGTAATTTCATACTGTCTTGAGGTAAAAACAAAACTTACTTATGTTCTAAATCCCAAGGGACCAGTCAGACAAGCCCTTACATCTCACACATCAAGAATTCATGTGTATTTTTTTTTGTGTCTGTCAGAAGATAATTTTGAAGGCTTGGTGCTGATGTCTTCCAAGCAACTGTTGTGTTTATCTAATGAGCATATCAGTCACTAAAGATGTTATGGTTTATAAATGTGCTCCTGCTGCTTATCTGAGGTTCATTCCCCAATGTATCTTTGAATATTTCTTGTTCCTAGTATCACAAAATGGAAAACCCGTGGATAACTAGCTTTGTAAAAGCTCCGGCACAGAAGGAAAGCTGCATTTGGATACAGCATTAGTGATATCTCATAAATAATCCAGGGTTACTGATGACAATATACCACAAACATTTTAATGACAGGCAGTTAAAGCTTGCAATGACAGTTCATTCCTTCTTGAGTAACTTAGTAAATAATATCATAATGCTATTTTAATCAGTAGCATTTCAGCTAAACCTCTGTTACTGCTTCTGCTGTAAAAATAGCATTTAAACAAAAATTACAGCAGTAACAGATTATGCAGATTGTTTCTTTGACAACTTTGACTCTGTCCAGGCAACAGAAGGCGTACAGAAGGAGCCATTAAATCTCAGTTAATAAGCCTGCTTCTGTTCCCAGGTGCAGCTCTGGTATATTTGAACAGGTCTTCATTTCACCTACATGGAAACAAGCAAGCTGCGCAAGGTGGCTGAGGGAGGAATATAAAAAACTTTTATTAATAATAGGACCAAATCTACTGAGAATTTAGCTCAATTATCATTGTGTCCCACAGTATGTTTTCAGGGCCAGTGTTTGGAGAGAAACATCTCTTAATTGAAAACAAAGCATATTTGGAATGTTGAAGACACAGGAGCAGTATGAAACAGATCACAGAGGTGACTATTCGATTCGCTTTTAGGAGCATAATCATATTTTCAGTCTTCAAATAAAGGTGTTGTACTTTTTTCTTGGACTAAATCACTGTATCAGTGGTAGAATGGGCTGCAGGTTAAATTGGTTATTCTTATCCCCAAGGCATCTTGCAAGAACAGTGCAAGTACCATGAGCCAGTATCTTTGATGGCTCAGAAATGTTTTGACAAACATTTAAGGTAAGGTAACTATAGAAAAGAAATTTAATTGTTGAAACACTTTTACCTGTAATATTTGTACAGTAGAGACAGGCAGTCATCCCTTAGGAATTACTTCGATTTTCACATAAACATTACAATTTAAAATCAAGTTTTTACAGTGATGCAAATTAGCTGCTGTATTAATTAAAATGTTGTAATAATTAAAATTAGGAAAACATGAGAGAGCATAAATTCTGACAAGTTAGGTGTGAAATTATAGCATGGCACTTTCTGGCATGCAACTTTCTAAGGGCATTAAAGCTAACACCAAAAAGCTTTTTTCCAACCACATCAGGGCTAGGTGGCCAAGAAGAGAGTCAGAGAGAGAGGCAGTGGGCAGCTGGGAGAAGTGGCAGGGAGACGGTCACAGGGAAGAGACATCTCCAGGGTACATCTGTAAAGGGACCACTTGCTCCCAGAGGACACAGTGCATTGTGCTCTAAAATCATCGTAAGGGCACTGTTGCTACTATTAGAAAAGAAGGGGAAGAATGAGTAACATGAATTTCAGCAAAGTGCAAGGGTCAGCTTTTGATGACAAAATTGTAATAATTAAAATGCAGTAAATATGTTAGCAGTGTAGCTCTCAGCTGCTACACAGGAGTCCTTGTGCTGTCTCCCAGCCATCACTCCTCACTTGAACACGGCTTCACACTGTGCCCGTGCTCCTTCCTCTGAACCCCTTCGCTTCACCTGCCCTGAAGGCAGTTTATGGTGCTCGAGAGCTGACCCCTTGCTCTTCCAAGAGTCTTTCTTGGTGTTATGTTCCCTACTTCTTTTCCTTGCTGGAATTCCCCAGCCTTTTTTATCTGTCCCTCTTGAAAACTTGCTCTCCAGGAAGCTATAGTGAGAAAAGAGGATTTTACTAAATATAGCTATGAATATTCCATTTTTCTTGTTTTTCTCTGTTCTTGGAGTAAAATCACAAGTTTTCAGATGTAGTATGAAAGAGCATTCGCCCCTCTGCTTCTCTCTAGGCTCATCTTGCCGGTTTCCTCCCCTTCCAAACTGCATTCCCATTGTGTTCTTTTATTACGATCTTCTTTATAGTTTTCTATCTTTGTCTATCTCCAACTTTTGCACAATTCTTACTGCACTTTATAAATATTGTCTTTTGAATTGCACTATTTGCGCTCCATTTGAATATCTTCTCAGTTACTTGCAGATGCCATCTATAATACAGGTAAAGTGTTAGGGTGTGGCATTTTTTACTCCACAGCTGTCTTTACTCCTTGGCAATGTTAGGGATGCTGCTATGAGAGCTAATATTCACCAAGGATCTCTTTGAAACTGAAATCGCCAACTCTGTGGTGTGTCCTGTGATTCAATCAGCAGCTATTTTGGAAGAGCAGTTAAGATGACTCCCAAGCTTTTAAAGGGCTTCAATTGTCACCTAGACACCAACAGATGAAAAAATCAAATTGGCGTACTGGGAGGAACTATAATAGAGGATGTGATTACTAGACAGTTGGGAAAAGTCTGTATGGTGTTTGTAAAACCTCAAAAATCAGCTACTTCCTTTAAGGACTCAGCAAGCACAGGGATATGAGATGGTACAGGTGGGATTTTCAGCAAGATCTCTGTCCAAAAGCTCATCGAGAAAACCGGCTGTCAGGATAGGAGAAAGAATGTTCTCCTGCAGGATAAAGCTGGTGAAAGAGGTAGGCATTCATTGTTTGACAGTGTCCTCTTACTTAAAAGAAAACAGGGAAGTCTTGCAGGGACTGTTCTCCAGCCTGGGATAAATGTGTTCTTGAAAAGGTATGACTGAGGTAAGAGAGGTCAATGCTGATGTGACATTACCAGGAAGCAACAAAAACAACACTGAAGTCGTTTACCGATTATAAGAAAGCAAAGCATTAAAATTCAGCTCGTGTGCCGTTGAGAAAGTCTGTCCTCAGCACTCAGAGCTGCAGTCCACAGATGCTCCGTGTGGAGCTTGGTAGGAAAGTGCACAGATTGTCAGATGGGTGAGTATTTTTCTCTGCACAGGGAAGCAGTCTCCTACAGAAGAAATTTTTATGCGAAGCTAGGTCAAGTCATGGCTCAGTTTTTCCAGATGGCAGAAAATGATGATGCAGAACAGAAGGGTTAAGTCCCATCTGAATCGCAAGAGCAGCTGAAGGAAAGACATTCACATTTGAGATGCTGCCCTAGCTGCAAAGCAGGGAGTTCATGCAGCTGAAGTTCTGATTTGTGTTTAGTGCTAGGTGATTCAGGAGCATCAGAACATGCCTGCTCTTGCTCTGAATTATCTGTTCTCTTTCAAGTTTGCATTCTGGGTAAGCAAAAAGTCGTAAGGATGACAGTGAAGCCAAAGAAAGGTAATGTCTGCAGACACACCAGGCCTCATTTTCCAGCTAGACTTACCGGAGAAAGAAAGAAGCTGTTGAGTTGGCCTCTGGTTTTCTAGCAGTGAGCAGCAGCTGTTTTGGTAGCAGTAGCAGCAGCTCATATAACAAATGTTTCATGATGAATGCAAACAAAAGCCAGCCCTGAAATTCCAGCTCCACAATGTACGCATAAAATATAAAACCAGTTCAAAATAACGTAACTACTCAACTAAAGGGATTTTTTCTCCCCCTCTAAATAAATTCCATATGAGAATTAGCGTTTGGTCTGCTCAGTTCTCCAGGGCTCACCCAGAAAATTTTTATTGTATAGGCTGAGGGCAAAAAGAGAGCACAAAAACAGACCAAGAAAAAATATTTTTAAAAGAAGTGCATGTGCAAAGAGGTGTGTGGTTTGGGTGAAGGTTTTGAGAATGCCAAACGTGCTTACTGAATTGAAATTACTGCTGATGTTTGTGAGTTGGCTGAATTCACTTTGCCTCCAAAATAGGTCTTGGAGGAATTCTTTATGCACCTCTGTGCAATTTGGTTTCTGAAGATGACTTGTGGTTTTAAAGGCATCTCCATGTTAGAAGAGTGTTATGCCCTCTAGCATAAATTTCTTTCCGGATAGCTAGTGAGAGGATTTCTAGGGAATGCAAGTTGCTGGTCAGTGCATACTCGGGGGAAATGAGGATATTGAAGAGAGAGAAAAATACAATAATTGGAGACTCAGGAGAAATACAAAAGCTATCCAGGGGGCAGTGTCTTAAATTGTTATCTTCCTCCTATTGCTTAAGTTAAAACAGCAAGTAAATACCAGCATTTACTCATCCCTCCCTGCTCTGCTGTTTGCTGAAAGTCTGGAGCAGCATCTATTGTCTGCCCACGTGAGCACTCCTGCTCTGTTCTCAGGCCCTGAAATACTCTCTTCACAATCAGTTTGCTTTCCTCATGGCTATTTTTTCTGATCTGGCTTCCCTATAATTATGAGATTATTCAGCTCTATGCATCCAGCATAGGAAAAAAATTAATTTCTTGTGTTCTGGCAGATTAATGATAAAATAATACAGCCTATTGTTGTGCCTTTTGCAATATGATTCTATCTAATACCTTTTGTGTAATGAAAATTTTGAATGAGGTTTGTTTTCTTCCATTTTGTTCCTTGCAACTGAATTTTGAAGCACCTGTGAAGTTGTGTTGCTGTGTGATGTACTGTTGTTCTTGGGGTACACATGTACCTGTAAGTCATTATGGGTATCACATCTTTGGTGTTGCGGAGCATGCAAATGTAGGGCTTAGAACAAAATTTGTGTGCTTGTCTTGTTTCTGTTTCTGCTTTTTGACTGCTGTGATTTATTTCCAAGCCATCAGCTACATTATTTGATTTCTTGTTCTTTATGGAGTGGAAGGGGGAAAAGGAGATTGATGAAGAGCACTGCTGGATCTAGCAAAGGAGAGAGGACAGAAGGGGGTGGGTTCTTTCAGGTTTTGCTTCTTTCTCACTAGAAAGAAGTGCAGCACGAGTTACTGGGAGAGCCCAGTGGCTGGTTGTGTTGGGGCTCTGTGGAGGGAGGACAAGGAGCACACAGATGTTGCTGCAGCAGAGTTTGGTGCATGCAGGGAGCCACGGGTGTGCAGTTGGCCAGAGCCCCAAGTGCTTTACAGAGCTGTGTTCCTGTGGCTTTCAGGATGTTAGCAAGTTTGAGGTTTACTGCTTGGGCAGGAACACATGCTTTTTCTGTTGCATAAAACGAGAGTGTGGAATTAATGGGTGACTGATATATAATATACATCTTCCAAAAGCTAGTGGAAATTGGACATGACAGAAGTGGCAGCATAGCCAAAGCAAATTTATTTAAAACATTGCATGAAAATATTCACAGAAAACTCTGTTTTAGCCTAAATACCACTAAATATTTTCTGGGCATTGAAGTCTTATTTTTATCTTCTAAGTTTTCTTCCACTCTCTACTGTTCCATAAGTGCTCTGCCAATTTCACAGTAGCCATGACTCATCCTTGAAGGGTCTTCAGAGAGCTGACAAACCTGGCTTACTTCACTGGGTATTGACATTATTTAATGTCAGTGCTTAAATTATGTACTGGGCAAACTGAACTCTCTGCATGATCAGTGGAGAGAGGTAAATGGCTGTTTATCCCTCTGGGAGTTGTTTGGTGCCCTAAGTGTCTGTCTGGAGTTCATCAGCAGGAATATTCCTCACTCATGCTGTATACTGGTACACAGTAGGGTAGAGAGGGATGCTGGCTCGGAGTTGTTATGCAGTAGTGTTTGTAGGAGCAAGGATGAAGTATGCATATAAAAACAAAGTTTATGTCATCCTTCTTAGTGCTTTCCTTGCCTATCCAATAGACAGATCTGTGCATCGAGTGCTATTTGAGTTAAGTTTTGGTGGAATTGTTTGGGGTTTTTTTGTGGGCTTCACTTGGGTTTTTTAGCACCCCATTATATTTTTCTGAAGCGATTGCAGGAACAAAGTCTATGACCTTTGTTCCCTGTGGGGCACAGAAACACAGCAGAAGCCCAGGACTTCTGGCTTACCAAGAACAAAGGAGGTGAATGAAGAGGAAGATCTATTCTAGTAAACTCTCAAGAAACCCCTGCATGATGACCAAAGCAACTGCTAGAGAGTGAATGAACTGCAGAAGATGGGCAACCTGGGGAAGGATTTTGGAAAGTAAAACTGTGAAGGGATCTTGAAGAGAGTGAAGCATGGCAGGACCAATGGGTAAGGGACGATGGTTGAACAAACCTGCTCAGGTATTTGGCAGTGAGGTAATTTCATCAGCTGCTTCCTCCATATTCTCTCCAAGATTTTTGGATCAGCACATGTGAGATCTGTCTCTGGCCTTTCACTGTACACAGCTTATGTTTCAGTGTTTGAGAAGTCCTCAGTCTGTTTTTCTGCACTGAATCCTGGTTCATAGGGACTAGTGTTTGTCCGGTTTCACCACAGAAGTATCACATGCTTTCCACATCTTCCTTGGGGTTATTATTTCAGGATTTGTGGATATTTCAGGTGTGGGGTTTTTTCCACTCTAGATTCTTATCCTATCTATTCACATTCTTAATTTAATTCAGTAAGTGGTAAACTCAGTGGTAAATTTTGAGTGTCTGTGATGTCAATTAAAAGCTATTAGAGTCAGGACATCAGCTGGGAATCCTGGATACCAAATAGCCTTTTGAAGAGTTCATATTCTTTCCTGAATTTGGGTACTTAGTCTAGCTCAAGACTTTGTGTGTCAAACCAATTCACTGATTTTTCTGTAATAACCAGGTGAGATACTAAGCGAGGAGGGTGTATATTCTTTTTAAGTGCAATGAAACAGATTTCTTGTGTTAAGATTGTTTTGTTTTGTTTGCAAATGGCAAATTGTTCTTTCCAGTCAGCGTAGTGAAAAGGGTGAGATGAGTGCTCTTAGTCTAAGCCCTGGAAAGAAACACATTATTGTGATGGGCATACATATACACACATGCTGATACACATATATATTCATCCAGATCTACCAAGAACAGCTCCTGGAGGACAGTAAACCCTTTTTGTCAGCCGTTTTTAGCTCTTATGAGTTGAAAAATAACAAGAACAAATTGCATCTCGTACAGCTTTGCCTGTTTGGTGCAGACATGCCAATGCAAATGGTTGAAAGCAAGAAAACTCAGTCTGTTGTCTTACAGTTTAGCAAACAGCTTACCAAAAATGTCAGCCCCATTCACCTTGAACTTTTACTAACAGAAGAGCAGTGAAACTGCAAAGCATATCTGTATATTAAATTTGTATCTTGTCTATGTCTGTATATTAAATTTCAGAACTTACTTAGCATTGCCTTCTGCTGCTGGTGGAATATAGTATTGGGTCCCTGTCAGGCCCCAGTACTTTGTGCATTTGCAGAACACCTTATTTAGCCTGTTTTAAGGGCAGGCTTACCACTTAGCTGAAGGTTCTGCTTTGAATCATTGACAATTATTTTCCTTGGTGCATGTTTTTGCAAGCTACTTGTAGAAATCAATGGTTAGAGTTCCTGCTTAATTCATCTGCTCAGTTCACAGACTGCTTCAGTTACCCTTTCAGACCACATCTTGGTGTGCATCCCACTGGTTCAAAAGGAGCACAAAGTTAAGCGCGTAGCCACTTTGTATCTCATGTGCAAAAAGGGAAAAACTCCAAGTCCCACACATCTTTTCATACAGTAAACACATGTGTGAGTAATTTAGTGAAGAAATGGCACGTGATACATTAGTATATTTTATTAGCAATTGGCACTGCCAGAGCAGTATTTTGATTTTGAAATAGTGGCAGAACTTGCCCAGATTGCTGCTAAAATCAAAGGACAAATCAAGCGCTGCATCCTTGTTTCTGAGTCTTAGCAGGAAAAGACAAAAAGCAAAAGATACAAGAAAAGTATTTTGATAAACAGATGTCACCCACTTTAAAGTGTTGAATCTCAGTTTAATTTTTCCCATGCTACATAAATAGTCTCTTCACTTCCTTTACGCTTGCAGTTTTTCATTTCCCACTGTAACTCAAACAACATGAAAGAAAACTAGTTATATTTATGAGAACTCTATATTTGCTCAGTTTAAGAGTTTTTGTTTGTTCAGTAAATGTACTTAATAAAATTAAATGCTCTGGGAATGTGCCAGAAATGCTGTCAGCCACTATGGCAAGCAGATGGATGAAGTTTCAGCTGAACGTGATGTGCCCAGGTTACTTTGTTTATTTAGACTCTGATGACCACGGTCATCGGACATACTAGAGTAGCCTGTGAGGAATGTGTTTTTAAAGAGCTCAGAGTCACAATTTCATACTCCCAGCACCCAAGGGTTTTCTGGAGAGCTTGGCCCCATCCAGACATTGAATTGGGTTCTGGGACCCGCATACTTGGCACTAAGACTGGATGTGAAGGCAATCTAGCTGTGGCATCTGTCCCCCCATTGATTGCCAGGGTTAATTCCGCTGTTTTGACTGGTTAGGCCGGGTGTCCCCTTCCTCGCTCAATAGCTCCATGTGTGTCCCTCCCAAAGCTGCACACTCGGTTGCAGAGGACAACCTCACCAGTAGGTTTTTTTTTGCTTGAAAGTGGCACAGTGGAGAAGTACCTGAGAGTGCTGGTCGACAGCCAGCTTAACATGAGCCAGCATGTGCCCAGGTGGGCAAGAAGGGCAAGGGCATCCTGGCCTATATCAGCAATAGTGTGGCCTGCAGGACCAGGACAGTGACTGTCCCCCGTACTTGGCACTGGTGAGGCCACACCTCAAGTTTTGTGTCCAGTTCTGGGCCATTCATTGCAATAAAAATATTGAGGTGCTGGAGGGTGCCCAGAGAAGAGCAACAGAGCTGGTGAAAGGTTTAGAGAGCGACTCATATGAGGAGCAGCTGAGGGAGCTGGGCTTGTTTAACCTGGAGAAAAGAAGGCTCAGGGGAGACCTTACCACTCTCTACAACTACCTGGAAGGAGGGTGTAGCCAGGTCAGTCTCTTCTCCCAGGGAACCAGCAGCAGGACAAGAGGAAATGGCCTTAAGTTGCACCAGGGACAGTTCAGGGTGGACATCAGGAAAATTTTCTTCACTGAAAGAGTGTTTGAGCATTTGAAGAAACTTCCCAGGGAAGTGGTGGAGTCACCATCCCTGGAAGTGTTTAAGGAAAGACTGAACATGGCACTTAGTGCTATGATTCAGTTGACATGTTGTGTTCAGTCAAAGGTTGAACTCGGTGAACTTGAAGGTCTTCTCCAACCTTAAAGATTATGTGATTCTAAGACAAAACCTGATTGTGTGCATTGGTCACCCACTGAGCACTGAGCCTGGGTGAAAATATGTGCCTCAGAGCCCTGTTGTTATGTGTAAGTGCATACACACATCAACGTGGTCAATGTCACTTCTACACAAATGTACACTGAGCCTCCCAGAGGTGAATGTTTTCTTTTTTTGGACAGGCCTATCTAAAGTTGGCTGGATTGTTTATTTTTTCATTGTTTTTCTCACTATGGAAACTCTGAGTGTACTATTCTCTCAGATAACTTTTTTGTCATGTTTTCCACAGAGCTTCATTAAAATATTCTGTATTGAAAAAAAATTCTTCTAGTAAGCTTAGCAAATTGAATAAGATTTTCTAGATTCAGGCTCAGATTTGCTATTTAGAGGAATAGGTGTTGAAATTGGGCACTGAAATGTTGACTTTTCGTTCTCAGTGGTATTTTCTGTGTTGTGTTTTGTTATCAGATAAGTTAAATTTACTTATAGAACTCACACAGCATCAGTGCCTTCTCTTCTTGTCACTCTGCCCTTTGGTGAATACCCTGGGGATGGGCAAGAGGCTGGGAGGGGACACAGCCAGGACAACTGACCCAGATTGATCAAAGAGATAGTTCATACCATATAACAACATGTTCAGTTATCAATAAAAGTAGACGTGGAGGAAGGAGTGGAGTCTTCGGCTTCTAGGATGGCCGTTGCTTGTGCAGTGACTGGGGGATGTGGTAAGGGATGTCATTTGCATCACACCCTCCCTCCCTGCCTCCTCCAGTTTAAACTGTCTTTATATCTATCCGCGAGTTTTCTTGCTTTTGTTCTTCCTGTTCTCTCTGTCTTCCCACTGTGGGAGCAGGGGGACAGAGCAGATGGCCACATCGGTGCTTGACTGCTGACTAGGGCCAGCCTGCCTCAACAGGTTTCTCTCTTTATCTTGATATAACTTTTAACATAGCATGTCTTGTGAGTAATGTTGAGTGCCTTCATTCCACCACTCCTGAAGATTGCAGTGTAGAAAATTGCAATGTTCTTCAACAAAAGCCTACGTTGTTGCACGTTTAGTGTTCCTTTTAGTAGCCTCATTCCCTCCCAAAATTGATTTATCTTGTAGAGCTTTTCCTAATTGCTGTCACATCCTTCCTGGTTTCTGTCTCATTTTATTCTTATTCAGAGGTGTTAACATTTACAAGTGCCTGTAAATAATGAAATGGAAAAAGACAGCAGATCATTTTATCTCCTGTTTTGTTAATCACAAGGGAAAGGTTTGTGCAGTATGACTTTGAAGCACAGTAGTCATTATGTCAGGTCTAGTATTGTCATTAAACTAACGTGCAGACTATCCTGGAAACTTTGATACTAGCCAGTCTGTCTAACACTGGCATGAAACTACTGGTTGAAATACTGCAGACATAAGACCATTTGCAGGATTAAGTGCAGGAGCAATGGCTTTTCATATCCTGTAAGTCTCTCATTCCGATTCATGTGTGCTTTCAGAGTACTCAGCTAACTCCTTTAACAAGCAATAGAGTTAAGGCTACTGAGAATATACTTCCTGTAAACAAGGTGATAGATGGCAGAACAATGTGTCTGTATATCTCTTCCTTGTCTGCACATTAGTGTTAAATGGGAGTTGAATTAAAAAAGATCGTTTAGCGAGCTCTGTTTCCTCAACAATTGTTCCCACTGCTGACACAAAAGCAAGAATGGTAAAAGGATGCTGGAGCTGATCGTGTCAGTCACTGAAGACAGGTGAGAGTTACTACAGAGGCAGCTGTCTACTGGCTGGTACAGATGCATGGGGTGCATAGGGAAGCCTTTATCTTCAAAGATCTTAGTCTCACAAGTATGTCAGAAATGCTATTTCCACACTCCTTCTGGAAGAAAATATATTGCCTGGACTATAGAGCAAGCACATGCATGTGTGAATCTTGATGGTGTTTGAATGGCTTCTAAGCACCTAAAAATGTCCTGTATTCATTTATATTAACCCAAACAGATTAAAATCGTACTTATCCTTGAACTAGGGCCTGCTTCCAAAAGCTGTCATCCAAATAAAGAATTGCCAGGGGAAGTCTCCTGCCACAGGTCACTGAGACGCTACATCCTGTGATGCAGCCTCTGAGGGAGTGCTCTGGTGCTTGGGATCAAACAGGTCACACCAGACCAAGGGATTTTCTTCTGCCTTTTCCAAGCCCCCATTCCTCGCCCGTGGCTGCGCTGCTAAAGAAGTGCTGAGGTGGGCATGAAGAGCCAGTGTATCTCTGTAACTTCTGCAACAGCATCTGCCTACAAGATTTCCAAGTGAGACAAACTCTCAAATTGCAGCAAATCCCAAGTGTCTCAGGTTCCTCATTACAGACACGGATGCAGGCTCTGTAACAGAGGCAGTGAAAAGCCCAGGCATGAATTCACCTTGACTTGGGTTTAATGCCTTTGTGGAAAGCCAGCAGGAGCTTTGGTTCCTGTGAAGTCCCAAGATAGCTAAATGTTTGGCTTATCTATCTGTCAGACTCTTGGAGGTCTGCTAGGTGCGTAGCAATTACTGCCTTTTGTGAGTGAGGACACTTGCCCTTCACGTGAGCTTATTAGTGCAGGCATGGGGGGCAGAGTGGGTTGCCTGCAGCTTCCTGAAAGGAGGAAAGATGCATTCTTGTTTCTGGTTCGTAGTGACCTCAGGGGACGTGAAGACCCTGACAGCCTTAGGGCTTAGCCCTGTTGGGGCGTTATACTTTGCCTTCTAGCCTGAACAGTAGAAAATCAAGATGTTCCCTCTCCAGGAAAAGCACAGGGTGAGAATTGCATTAGCCACACTATGAGATTACTCTCCTCTCCCAGGGCTTCTAGTTAGTATAATTCCCCTTCTTTTTATTTTTTTTCTCTTACTGAAACAAGTCTGCCTGTGTTAAACAACAGACCCTTTTCCTTGCTTTTGGCCAGAGGAGGAAGCCTTTGTCCCAGTCTCCTGGCAGCTGGCCAAGGCTGTTTGGCTGTGAGCCAGGAGAGGGTGAACTTGAAAGGAACAGTGTGTTGTTTCTGCTCTGGTAGCATTCTTCCTTCCTCAGCAGTGCCTCGGCCCCTGGCTGCCTTCAGTCACTCATTATGCACAAAAGAACCTAAGGGCAAAAGAGACAATTTTCTCTTGACCGGCTGTAACTTGAAATAATAAGAAATAAAACCATTTTGGGGCTTTCAGTTGTCTGTGTGCAGACATGGTTGGAAGAAAGTCTTGGAACTGGCAACTTTCTCACAAGGAAGAAAAGAAACAATAGCACTTTTTTTCCCCCCCATTTTAATAGCAGCTTTCATACAGTAACATGCATCTTCCCAGTCCTGTATCTCCTGTCAGTTGTCACCTTGGCAGTGCATGAGTTTTGTTACTGCATATTACTTGCATCCTAGTTAGTATTTTTGCATTCCTTTTTTCATTTCTGTAGTTATATAAAGAAATAAACAGTCGTATCTATGCTCTTGGAAGACTTAAGCTTAAGTCTAAGAGGCTGCACTTAGAATTAACAGTTTTTAAGGCCATGGTCTCAACATTTTTTTAAAAAAATACAGGATGATTTCCTGTTCATGCAAGGCCTGATACTACAGGGTGGTGACCACTAAATTTGAACAGTCAAGAAGTGGAAAAGGTAGCAAATTGGGTGTTCAGACATCATCCAAAAAAGACATTCACACTGAGGTATCTGAAAGGCAGTGACAAAAAGGCTTCTGCATGTGGTGCTTCTGACTTGGAAGCTGACACAAGCAAGACGTTCGAAACTTGCGTCTGTGAAAGACTTAAATGGATCGCTGGGTCGTTGAGCTTGGCTTCCTGTGTGCTACAGGCCACACAGCCTCTCTTCTGCATAGAGACCAGTACTTGGAGTTCATTGTTATCCAGCATTGATGCAAAATTATCAAGTTATAGCAAATTAGCTGTTTGTTTTGTACTAACAATTAATCACCTTTACCACTTTAAAAAAACAGTGCCATACTTCCAGTCTGCATTTGTCTGGTTCCTGCTTCCAACCCTTCAGTATCCATAGTTTTCTCACTATGAAAATATGCAGATGCTGTAAACAAGTCACCTCTCAATCATCTTTTTTTGGTAAGCTGACCAGAACAAATTTATCGTCTTTCTCCAAAATGTCCCTTTCAACCCCAGTGTTCATTCTGAGGCTGTTTTCATACTCTGTCTGATTTAGGATGTGGTTACAAAACTGGATGCTATATGCCAGTGTTTCACTTACCAATACTATATATGGAAATAAAGGTACCTCCACCTCTCTCCATCCCTCTTGGACATCTTAGTTTGTACAGCATGCCTCTTCATCATTTCCTTTTTGTGGACAAAAATCACAGATAGCAGCCTACCATGACTCAAAGCACAAAGGCAAGATGCCTGCTCTAGATTCTCAAGTCCTGGGCTGTATCTCTGCAGATTTTCTGCATTACATAGCTGTGGTGAAGCTTTTCCTTCTCGTAAGCGCTGCTGAAATTTGTCTTGGTCACTGCAACTCCCTCTTCTCTCTGCAAAAATGTAATAATGTTAGTATCTGCATAACCTACTATGCAGCACTGTTCACAAGCTATCTATAAGAACCTATTTTTAAACTGTGGTTTTGTCAGATCCAGATTTGACTGGATTCATTCAATAACCCTTAAACAACTATAAAAGATACATTAGAAATTGCGTATGAGCTGCAACCATAGCAGTTCTTTTGGCAACTCAAAGTAGACAATCCTGGCATTTCCTCTGCAGATGACTTTGGTTTTGGCACCTCCAACTCTGTCTAGTTCAACTTAAAAGTTACTTAATGGCTATAAAAGTACCTGACCACATTCTCATAAGAATCTGCCTGTTCATTCTACCAGTGTGGGTTATTTTTCAACTTTTCTTTTTCTTCTGTGTTAACCTACCTGAACTGGGAATGCAACATTAAAATGCACCAAATAAAGGATTCTCTTAGAAGATCCTGCTGAGATTTGTTATCTGATCTTGTGTGAGATACAGCACATTTCCAGGCTGAGGGCAGCATCAGAGGCAGTGTGTGGTACAGGAGAGTTGGCTGAGGTGTCTCATGCAGCTGGAAATCCATGTTGCTGGGTCCATAGCTCTGAACTGGAGGAGCAAAGGTATAACACTGACATTTCCAGGAGGAGAGTTAGAGATTTCATGATAAATACTTACTGGTTGGAGAAGAGGCTTCAGAGAGAGGTAGCTTGGAGAAGCTTGGAGAAGAATGCTATGTATTTGCATTGCTGAGTGTGTTGTATGGCAAGTGTTTCGTGATAGTGATATAATGCCTTTAACAGCTTAAGTGGTATGTAAAAGCACTGGGGAATTCATATCGCTGTTCACTGTCCAGTTGACAGCCAGACCAGTGCAGTGCTGACCTCTGCAATATTTTCCAAATATATGTTACTTGCATAGTGTAGGAAGATGTTTGTTACTTATGGCCTTATCAGCCCAAGGTACTTCTTACATTTATCACTTATTACTAACTTCTATTTTCTTTTTTCTTCGCGTTTGTTCCTTGTTGTGATTTTATGTCATGCCTCCTTGGTGTTTACATCCTTGAACATTAGTAGTTGTTTGATTACCTGTCTTTCAGATTATCTCTTTGAACTCTTCCTAGATAATCTCTCTTTTGGCATCCCTCCATTTTTCTCTGACATCTTATCATTGTCAGAGCTTCCTGCATTTTGTCTATGTTAATATAAATAATGAAATTATGTAAGTTTAACAGGGAGACTGTTCTTTCCTTCGGTTTCTTTATTCATTGTAGTGGTAAGAAAGTAGAAAAACGTTGCTGTCTCACCTAGTTCCGTCTCTGTCACTGACAGCCATCATTTTACAGTGTCCATGCTAATTACAGTCTGGTGTATTTGCTCCCAAGATCCGTGTTTGATAAATAATAGGATGTTCCATTTCCTAGGATTGCACATCTCTGAGGTTCTGGGAGTTTCCTTGACCTCTGGAGAGCTGCTGTTTCAGAGAGATCCATACCTGACCTTTAGGAGATAGGAAATGGCCGTGTGCCAGTGTGCAAGAGTTCTCCTAATCCCCTGGAGTTAGGAGTTGTTCCATGTCAGCAACACAGCACAGTAATTCAGGACAGAAGTGCTAAAACAAAGCAAGCATTGCTGTGAGCCTGGCATAAGCGTCCCCAGTATGGATGTGAGGGTCTAATCTTTATCTACGTGTCATTAAAACTTAAACCGTATTTTGTTGGTGTGAATAACTGAGAGGATAGTAAACTAGCGGTAAAGAGGTTAATAACTGGGATTCATGGTATTTCAGATAAAGTTGGTAGATGCTGTGGGACAAATTGCTACTTAACTTTTCCATCAGTTTTGATTTTTAATATATTTCTTCCCGGTCGGTGTCTCTGTTAGGTTTTCTCCACCGTCCCTGCTTTCCATTAACAAACGTGAGCCTAAGCAAGGTGCTCCATTGCAGAATGTGGCTGCAGCACACCATCCCTCTTCCAGCTTGGATCCAGGGACCTGCCCTGGGCCAAGACACCTGAGCAGCAGTAGCCTTGTGGCCATTGGAAAGACATGCGAGCCCAGCACATCGGTGTCTCATCCGTTCTCCCCAAACTGTCCTTTTCCAGATATCCTTCAAGAGCCAGGCTAAAAATTTTGAGTTTGTAAAGCAAATCAATTGTGCCAGAAAATTTTTTGCTAAGTTACAGTTTATTATTCTGAGGGAGATAATTTCTAGCGTAGCCATCAGAGCCCTGGCTGGCAGCACAGCAATGAGAGGCAGATCAAGCAGAGACCCTCGCCCCTTCGTACGTCACATCTAACCACAGTGACATACATTTATTTCCATTTAAAACTCTGGGGAAGTAGGTATGTGCTGTAGCTCAGCTGCATACGATTGAGACGCGGGGCCTCCCTGTGCAGTTGCAGGAAATGAGTTTGCTGTATCTGTGACAGCCATCGTGTTCGCACAGCCGTGGGAGCGGCACAGCTCGGCATGGTGTTCTTCCACCATGGGCGTGAGCCTGGCAAGCCCATGGTTCTGCTGGCCTGCAGCCGTCCTGGTGCTGCCTCCAGCCCGGCTCACCTCTCCTCAAGGCCCCCCAGAGGAGCTGGGCTCCCTATGGCTTCATCCAGGAGCAGCGCTGAGGAGCAGCCTCTGCATGGCGTCCTCCAAAACAGCAGGACCCTGGCGAGCACATAGTTCAGAAATTTTCTTCTGAGGTGGAGAATGCCTTTAGGATCATTTTGTCTAAATATGGCAATTCAAGGTTTTTGGAGCCACGAGTTATAAAACTCACTTTTCCCTATGGTTTGGATTGCTGAAGTGAGTAATGTCCATTTCTTAGTTTAAAAAAAGAAAGTGAGAGTGTGGAAAGTAACAGTAAACACTCATCAACTGGTAACCCAAAAGAATTTAATTTTCTTCATTCCTATCTGCATACTAGTTTAGTCTTAATACAAGGTATGAGCAGGCTGCATTGGGAGGTTGCATTACTGTATAGTACATTCTTCTAGTAATTTATAAGAATGCCAAAGCAAACACATTTAAAAAAAAAATAACCCTAAGAAGTCAATGGTGTAGTTTGTTGCCCTCCCTCTGGTTAGCTGTCTCAAAGGTCATAAAATGGGGGTCCTTTGGTGGGGCAGCTGGGTTTCTGTAGCATATGCAGATTGGTATTTTGGCTTTAAGCCAGATCCACCTAATTTTCCATTTTGCTTCTATGATGAGAAGAGGTGGTTGAGGTGACTTTAGGGGCAGTTTAGTGATTTCATCCATATTTGTATTAGAGAGCCTTTTAAGAGTATTTAAGATTAAAATGCAGTCTAAATAAAGTTCCAGTAAAAAAAAAAGCAGAATTCACTTGTTTTATCCAAAGGCTGAGCCTGCAGCCAGGCACAGGCCCAGCTCACGCCATCCGACAACCCACACCTCACAACTCTTCATGCTCTGCAGTTCAGGTGATTGTGCTGCAAGGCAAACAAACAGGAGCCAGAAAATTTACATTGCCCCTGCAGCCTTCCAGAGTGTGGGTGTTGCTGTCTGTTTATGTGTGTATTTCTGTAGTCAGAGGTGTGTGCTCAGAGCAGAGAATTGCACACATCCAGAAACCCCTGTGCCACTGCAACAGCAAATGCAGAGGCGGAGTGTATTGTGCTGCAAGGGTGGCATGGAGCTCTGGGCTGCTCCCTGCCTGGCACGCCACCAGGACATTGACTTCGGCCACTCCTGCCCCCACGGACTGGCCCTTGAAGAGAACAGTCTCGTGCTTTTCACCTTGTCATCGTTGGCAGCTCTCCTGGGCTAAGCACAAGTGCCTCTCTCTGCTGGGAGAAGCAGCCACTGAAGGGAGCTGGAGCTGTGCAAGTGGCTTTTCCCACTAACAGTCCTAGAGGGACCATATAAGTAAAGAGCTTTTTCCAATGAGCTAAATGGAGTTTTCTGTAGCAGAAATAACTTATGTTAAATAAAAATGAAGTTGGCAGGCACTATAAAGGCTTAAGCTAATAAATGCAATATTTAGTAGTGTATATTTGCTGCTGAATTTGTAAAGAAAACCAGGCTGCAAAGCTGGCAGGAGCTATCAGCTAAGCACAAGAAAGAGGAATGTCTTGAAGTGCTCAATAATCATAAGAAAGTTTTCTTCTCCCCTGAGGACAGACTGAGTACAGGCCTTCCTGGAGTGTAGTCATCTCATACCCATCAATAGCAATTTGAAGGTAACTTGAACAACTTGACTGAGAATTTAACAAGATGAGACATTTGTTGGTCTGTTCCGATCTATGGGTAAAGGTGGTGCAGAAGAGAATAAACTCTTGGGGAACCCAGATGTTTCCACCAAAAATGCTTCACCATATTCACTAACTACAGGTCCTGCTTTCTATGCTAATGTCTGTTTGAAATGCAAGCATCTTCTGATGCTTCCTCTACACTTTTTCTTAGCTAAATAGCACATTAAAAATTGCATCTTTTTTTCTGTTTTTCTATATTTTAATCATTTCACTATCTAAATAAAACTAAGCAAATTGATAAACAGTCAGTAGAGCATATATCGCCGTACATCTCTGTAATTAAAGAACAGAGAACTCTGTGTACTAAGTTGTTTAATTACTTAGATGTTTGAGTAGAGACAGAGATTGCGTTGTAAAGAACTATTAAGTTTGGTGTAGGAGTTCCATTTAATTACACAGTAGTATGTTTTAGTCATTACCAACTAATAAAAACCATTCTTCCTTTAGAGAAGGAATTAAAAGTATAGCTGCAAAATAGAATTAATGGTTTAAATATTTTTTTTGTGATTTAAAACAGTGTTGCATTGGGTAAGCTAGTCAACATATCTTCTCATTGTATCGTTCTTCCCACATTTCAAATTACTCTACCACAGCTGATAAGCAAAACTGACTATTTCAGATATAGCTATTTCAGATACAACTTTCTTCTTCTGCACCAGATGTGTGACACAATGAAGTCCACTGAATAAGAGAATGTCCAGCCCAGCAGTACTTGTCTCATATTATTAAAATGTTTTGAGTTGTTTTTCTTTAATTCTTTTACTCTCAAGGAGTAACATGTGTGTCCACCAACTGAAAATCAAATTTGTTTACGAGTGTGGATACCCTAAGCTATATGAATATTAATCTTTTAAAATTTAAAGAAAGCAGTTCATGTTCAGTGCTGTGTTCTGCCCATCTGTTGTACTTTTCAAGATTTAAAATCTTGTACCAACTTTTTGTCTAAAGATCATTGCTGTTGTGCTTGCTAGATGGACTTACTCATATTTTATTACCTCTTGGGATAAAAGGGTTTGTCTTTGTTTAAAAATCCTCTCTTCCCTAAAAAGCTATTCTTGATTATTTCTCTTGGATAAACATATTGCTTGTGGGATCCCAAGAACAACTTACTTTTCCTGCTAGGAACCATCACTGCATCACTTAGCTTTATGTGTAAGCAATTAAGAAAATGTGTTTGTAGAGATGTTAAGTGTATGTTAAGCTTTGCGCTGGCAGGTGCTCCAGAAGACCTCCATTTGTTCTGCTCACATGAACAAAACTCTGCCCACGGTAAAATCACATTTTGATTCAGGGACTCCCTCTGGAAGTGAGGGTAGTTGCTGCCACTGGAGCCCAGTTAAACAAAATGTTCTTTGTTGTCTGCTTCCTCCATGTAAGCTTTTTCTTTGCTGTCCTTCATGGCTTGACCCTTTTGAATACTTCTGACTTGAAGAACTGCTGTTACAATAAGAATCAGGTTCCCATGTTATATACTTAAGATGAAAATACTTAGGATGGTCTGGCAGCCTATTGCCATCTAGAAAAGAGCGAAACTATTGCCTTCAGAGTTTGCTTTACACCTCGTTAAAATAACATTCATCTCCAGTGGTAGACTCATCTATTGAGAGAGAAGGCAAAGAGACAATTCAGTATTTTTGTTAGTAACTCTAATTCTTTATCAACAATAAAAGGTTTGCATTTAAGTTTACCAAAGCAAAAGTTGTCAGGTGAACAAAAAAGTAGTGAAATCTTCCAGGGCATGACAGGAAGATGAGTCTTGTTCCATTAACAGGTATAACAGGATGAGAAGTTTAACAGGCACAGTTGATCCTGAGGTGCCATGTGGTGATGCCAACAATCCTTCGATGCTACCTCGAGATGGATTCAGATTGACAAATATCTGTTTAGATTTGAACTCTAATAAAGCACAACTGAGACAGGTCACCATACGCCACATAGGAAATAATTGATTAGTTAAGCTCAGTGGTGTGCCTGACATCAAATGTCCAAAGCTAGGCAAGATTCTGGTTTTCTCTATGTGTAGCTCATGCTCATATTTCATATGACGTGGTTTGCATTTTTAGATAACCATTGACAATTTAGATCTTTGGTGACTGCAGACAAGACAGGTATGAGCTAGCCATATTTAAACATGCAAGTCTGACTTCAAACGTCTGTATTTTTTCATATCTTGTTAAAAGTAAATCCATTGTTAGAGACAGCTTGAACTCATTTGTATCAGTAATGTAGTAGGGCCATGCCTTAATGTTTTAATTAAAAAGTTTACATCTGGTCTCACTAATCAGCACCCAACCATGTTGCTTGTTGTTCTTTCTTTACAGAACATAGGAAACTTGGCAATCTGACTGTGACAGTGAAAAAGACCGTCCCCTCTCCAGAAGCAATACAGATCCTCTACCAACGCATGAGATACGAATATGAGTTTTATTATTATGTCAAAGAACAATTCCACCTGCTAAAGCGCAAGTTTGGACTGAAGTCTCATATCAGGAAACCAAGTCCCAAACCTGAGTTCTTCATTCCTTCTCCCCTGGAAACAGAGGAACCAATAGATGATGAGGAAGAAGATGATGAAAAGTGGCTAGAGGATATCTATAAAAGGTGATGGATGGAAGAGCTGTCCTTTCTCTTCTGGTGACCCCTCCAGCTTTCTTAAGATTTTTTTTTAATTATTATTAAGAGTAATTCCTTAAGGAACTGAGTTAATGCGCAGCGGATTTGAAATGGAACACAAGAGACCATTCCCACATGCTGGAGCCATTGGGAGATACCTGATTTTGCAGGTTTGATTCATTATACAGTGTTGGCTCTATAGCATCCTTGCTATAGCGTAGTTCAAGAGCAAAGTACCTACCATCTGTCACAAAATAACTTTTGGAATACACAGTAGTCCTTTGTGAACTGCAAAATACAAAATAATAGATTAGGCATTCTTAAAAAGTAAATATTACAGATTCTCGTCTCTCTCTTTGACCAGAAACAAGTCTTCATGGTGTAACACTGTGGCGTTAACTATCAGCAAGTGAACTACAGGCAGTGAGCCATTTGGGAAGAGTGCCTCTTTCTGTCCAAAGCATGCTGGTATCCCAGTGGTATGGTCAGAGCCGTTGCTTTGTCTGCAAATCCAAGGATAACAGGCTCAGAAAGGGGCTAGGTTACGGCTCCTTGAATTACCTGTGCCGTAGGAGTGAGGCTGCTAGTCTGCAAACTCAATACTAGCGAGTGTAAGGCAAGTTACAGGAACCAGATATTTTTGGTAAACCCTTCTAGTTCATAGAGTGGGAAAAGTTACTAGGTCAGTGAATGGCAACAAGTTAAAAGTGCCAGGCAGAGCTTTGTTTTGGCAGTTGAGTATGTTTCTATTAAACTCTAAAGGAAAAGGTGTAACATATGGGGTTTCTGTTCGAGAATGGTATTTTTAGATTTTTATTATTCTTTTGGGTCACAAATTCAAAGAAATATAGATAAAGCTACTCATTAAAAAACTCAGATGATCTGGAATTTCTGTTAAGCCCAACCTGTATTTCTGCAACTGCAGAATTTAGTTGTTCACATCTGAATCTGAGCACAGCTTCCCCACCAGCACAAGCACCTGCCTTTAGCATGGCTAGAAGGAAAATTAACAATATGAACATACACAGCTTCTCTAGTTGAAATATTTCAGAATCATCAAACAAATACAAGAAGATGGCGCTCTCTGAAACCAAAGCTGATTCAGTGATAGGTTATTCAGAGAGTCAGTGTGAAAGTTGCCCTTGTTAATCACTACAAATATTATCTACCAGCACTAGAAAGGGGATCAGTGGAAGCTGGGAGGGGAAAGAGAAATAGCACCAGGATGTGAGGTGCTGTTATTTGGGTGGGTGTCCCTGGGATGGGGTTCCCTGTGACTTGTGGGCATGCTGGCTGTTGGGCAGCCTGCCAGCACTGGTGGTGCAGAAGTGACAGACCCGCAGGCAGCCCTGGGCAGAGCTCTTTGGCCTTCTGCTACACAGCAGAATAGGGGGCAATTTGGGGTCTTGATGAGGCCTTGGCGTCTTGTGCACCATTGTTGCCAGAGAAAGCTGGACTAATAGAGAATAAGAGCAATAAATTCCTGTCCCTAGAGCACAGGAAAGAAGCAGGTACAAGATGTTGCAGCTGCTTGCCAGGATGAGGACAATCCACCTCTGTCTATCTCACATGCTTTTTCAAACATCTACCAGAAAGTTTTTGGTTCCTATTCCACGGCTGCCATCTGAAAGGTCATACTTTAGTTTGCTATAACAAGCAAAAGTTATTTTGTGATGGATGAAGCATATAACCTCGGGATCAGCTCAAATGGGCTTTCCAAGGGTTTTCTCTTCCATGAGCCTGCTGAGAGCCAATAGAAATTATGGTCAATCTTCTTCACCGCTCAGTCTTTACCTATACACAGAGAACGAAAATAAAGAAGAGTTAAGACAAGATGCTAACTTACAGAAAATACTAGGAAGAAGACTCTGTTCTCATTATTAACATCCCAGGTTGGTGGTAGCAATGCACTACTGTGGGGGAGCACATTAAAGAAAGTTGAAAATGGCACAGATAGTAACTAACATGTTAGCTAAAATATGAATCTGCTGCATTGTATATTTTAAGTGGTTTCTATGAAATTACATTGAAAGAGTAATGATTAGTTTACACACTGTGGAGTTGTTATATTTTGGAAAGAAAGCTAGTATTCTCGTGTTTCTGAAATGCCATTTGAATCCTTTTTCTGCCAGCATTTTAACAGGATATAGTCACTTAACACATTCACTCTTCCAAGTGAAGTTCACTGCCACTTACAGTAAAGTCTGTTTCTGTCTGTTTGTTTATTTAATGGTATCTTCAGCCATCACTACTTATAATCTAAATACAGAAGCTGCTTAATGATTTACTCGCTAGGTTTTAATATTGTTGTATTTTTGTAACAATCAACCTGGCCTCTCCTCCTCAAATGGTAATTCTTAAATTTATCTGGCACATAGCATCTAATATTCCTGGTCCTAATGCCTACTTCTCTGTCATTAAATATATTTTGCTTAACTTTTAAAAGGTACGTTTTAAGCCGGTTAATCTTTGACTTATTTATTGAAACTTTTCAGCACATTCCAAATTCTAAGTTGCTCAGGAAGAAGTTGATTTAAATAATTATATTTGGGTCTGATGAATATTTCTTATTCAAAAAAAAAAAAATCACTGTTTGTAAGCCTTTAGTCCATGACAGCTTTGTAGACAGTTCCATGCATATACTTAGAGATCTTTGTGGGGGGAAGAAGGTGGCTGTTCAACACTTACAAAAATAAGAAAATATATGTGTACATTGGTTTAGCTATAAATGAAGCAACATATGTTTTGGAATGAAATCTTCTTTAACTTATTCACTACTATCTCCTGAAATATCAATAAGCCATATGATTCTTTATTTTTCAATCCAGCGATGTTTAAAAATAAAACTTGCACATTTCTTCCTGGCGCCATAGTCCTCTTGCTTACACTAGTTTTCCTGCCTGGATACAGTGGCTATGAGTAGGATGTTGGAGTTGCACCCTACACAACAGCGTTGGATACAGCGTAGGTCATTCTCTGAAAGTCATACTTGAGCAGTGAGACTGAAGCAGGTTGCTTCTGGATTATTCCATCCCTCAAACTATCCCAAGGTGTGAGAGTGACGTCCGAATTGTTTTACTCACCCAAGATGTGCGGTCAGTACATTGAAGTACAGTCCAGTGCTGTGGCTGCTAAGTAGAAGTTTATCCAGGAGAGAAACAGCTTAGTCTCCATACACTGCATTTTTACTAGATATGGTGTTTGGTGGCCAGGCATAAAAGCTTCAGTAGTCAGAGTGATGTTACAATGTAAGTGAAGTATCAGTGCTTTCACACTAAAGAGAGAATCAACTGTTGTTAAAATGCAGCATTCTGGGAAAAAAAATAAATTTTATTCTTAAGTTTCAAGTGACAATGACAAATTGTGCCATTTTTTGTTTCTGTTCATTTTACTTCTCTTCCACATAAATTTTGTTGGTGATGCAGGGCTAAGTCCAAGTATCTCAAATGTTCTTTACTTGTATGTAGAGAAGTAGTTTGGCAGAACTGAAAGTACATGAACCTGATAGTATATTTAAAGCATTCCAGTTTCTTTGCAATTCTTTTATCATTGGATCTTTGATGAATCATTTGAGTGTTAGGATATAGAATGGTACATTGTATCATAAACACATGAGGAAAGCCACAAATTTTAAAGGTTGGAGAACACATCTGTGAATTCAAGCCAGGCAATTTTTAATTTCAATATTTCAATATTCAATACAATAAAATTGAATGTACAGGTATGTTTTTTGACCAACAAAGGAAACTACACTGCATGCCAACTTTTATCATCTTATCAAATGAAAAAGCATTGTCTGCCAAAGAATAAAATTCTACATTCTTTTAAAAAATAAAGACCTGTAATTCCCAGCTAAGAGTAATGGTGCTCTGATCTTTCCCTCCATTTTAAGAAAAGGAACATCTGTGATGTTAGAACATTAGCCTAAAACAACACAGCAACATTTTTGAGAGCTAAAATACTCTAATACAGTACCACAACATTCCTTCTGTTTTATTTTTAAGGACTCGGCCTTTTTTGCAAGGAGTTCAACTAACACATAAAACACTGTTGATCAGTCTGCTTGCATGAGCCAAGACCAGAGTAAAGAACAGAGTGTTGCTACGTATAGACCTCCATATGCAGATTCTGTGGGAAAAACAAGGGTGTTACCGAGCCTTGGAAGTGCCTGTCGACTGGCATTGGAATCACCAGAACCACTTTTGCAGGGCCTGTCCCAAGGGAAGGTTTGCAAAGTTAGGCTCTGCTTAAGTACCCACAGGTATGGCAGGAAGGGTGCTGGAAGGCAACTCCATGAGAAATGGCCACTGGAGCATAAAAAAATTTCCCTGCAAAATGCTTAAAGTGGATGGGAAGGGATCTTAGTTTGAAGGTTGAAAGTTAAATTGCAACCAGCATAAATCAATTCCTGATGTCTCACAGCTGAGAAACAGTCGTAAGTTTTCTTTGGTTTGTCTGGAAATGGCATTGCATGCCAAGCTGCAGTGTGCAGTGGACGTCAAATCTCAGTTGTAAGCTTTAGAAAATCAGTGTGTGTAATGAGAGCACCAGCACACCGTAATGGTTGTGTCTCTTCACCGATGTCTGACCCTGTCATCTTGGAAGAGCCTGCAGGAAGGTTGTTGTGGGGGCAGTGGGATGGGGGAAGGGGAAGGTTTTCTGCAAATACAAATTTGGCCTTTCAGACACTGTAAGATGGCAATATTTGACCACTGGTTTATTTAAATACGGATTTTGAATATAAACACGTGGATTTCCTTTTCTGACTGTGTAAAGGAAGAATGTGAGTTGGTTTTGTACTTAACTGATTGTGGCTGAAAGGGTAAGTTAATAATACTGCTGTTAGGCGGGCACATAGGAGTGTGCTTTATGCAGACTTCTGTCATCTTTCTGTTCCCTTCTTTGGATACAATGGGCAAAAAAAAAGGCTAAAGAATTCAGCTATACTGCAGGGCAATTGTTGCTGTGAAAAGTAGAGATTAGCAGGAATACATGGATGTGATGCTGTTCAGAGTTAAGATTAATGGTCTAAATGGAAAGATGATATAGAGCAGCCAGCAGAAGTGGCACACAAGCTGCTCACTCTGTGGCTTTGGCTTATCTGGAAAACTTGAGACCATGCTTCAAAATCAAATGCTACTTCACATTTGTGATTTGTACTGTTAGCAGGACAGTACTGGTTTTTTTTTACTTTTTCCTTATGCTTTCAAATTGCCAGTTCACCTCAGAAACTTGGCAGAGCAGAAGCACACAGCCTATTCCTGTATCTGGTGTGCAGGAGCTCATCGGACGCATGGATTTGATCCTTCAGCAAACCTCTCTCCAAGTGCAAGTGACGAGCAGAGTCAAACAAATCCTTGGCACAGTGTTGCTGCTAACAGGCGGAGTAATATTTAGTTACTGTGCCACAAGGGAAAGTATTCCTGCAGTTCTCCAGTTTACTACAGGAGACTTTGGATAACCTCAGGGGTCATGGGACCATTGGCAGGTAGCAAAAGCCAATTGCATGTCCCAGTGTTGAACTCATGATCATCTCCAGGTTAGGTGCAGGAAAGAAACAGAGGTGGTTACAGTTTGTAGCAGACACAAGAGTGACAATCCAGGGTATGGCTTCCCATACACAGGGATTTCTCTTCTTGGAGTCTCCTATCTAGTTTGTGTGGTGGGAAGCTCAGGGAGAGGAAGTCAGCTGCAGTTGTTAGTCTCTGACTCCTCAAAGAAGATGAGATTCTCGAGATCATGCTGGATAAACATGCTAGAAGAAGTGGCAATGAGACGCCTGTGCTTCACAGAAGAGCTATGAGCCTTTTCCATTTTCACTTTCTCCATTTGTTTGTATTCGGCTGTATTTGCTGTATTTCCCGAGGTCGGTCTGTGTAGGGTATTTCTTCACTAACCATATTGTCTGAGCATCTAGGAAAATGATTAATGTGCTTATCCTTTTGATCCACAGTGGAGGTACAGAAGTGCTGTTATCCCCATTTCATACATTGGGAATGGATACAGCAAGTGGGTAAGTGATATTCCAAATGTCACACAGTAAGGTTGTGAAAAAGAATTGATGATAATTTAGCCAAGTGTCTTAATCCTTGAACTTTCTTTTCTGCTGTAAGATCGGTCCTAGATTTTAGAAGGCAAAACAACTACTATGGAAAGTTTTAGTTACTTGGAGTCTTTTCCTTAAAACTGGAAAAACCTTTCAGTTAACTGCCCAAATGTGAATGTTTTAGCCCTTCAGCAGACCGTTTATTTCCTTTTAGGACAAAGATTAATTCCAAGTTTCATCTGTTCGGTTGCATAATAAACACCTGCAGCAATGGTATGGTTGTAAGGTGGCTTTATGTTTGGGAGTGGTGTTCCTGTAGCAGTTAAGAGGAGATAAGCAGATAGATGGGTGGCTGAAGACACAACTTGTAAATTTAGCCATTCGCAAGAATATGGTCACATTTTCTCCTGCAATATATGGCACTTGTAGCCTACCTGAAAAGTTATCAGACCTGTGTTCATGCATATGGTGTAAGATGTGTTTTCATTTGGTTTTCCACAGTGCTTAAAAACCCAGAAAAAGAAGCGATGCCTCACTGTTCAGCAACCACCACAGAGTGAAAAGGCAGTTCTCACACAGCTCACCAAGTAGTCGGTTTTGTCTGATGTACTCATAAACTCAAACTTCTGATATCTTCTGCTTATCGGGCAGGGGCATATGCCTCTCACCTGAGAGATCTGGTGCTTTCCACTCATCTCTTCCCTGTTCTTCCCTTACCTGGACAGCACACATTGTTAAAGCTTTTGCCTGTGTCTTCTGGGGAGCATCTTAAGGAAGATTGCGCAAATGTGGACATTATCCTCTGTTCCAAGTATCCGTGGAGATGCATGAACTGCTGAGCCTTGCTCTAAGCTTTGATACTGGGGGAAGGCTCTTGATTTTGAGCCCACCTTGCAGGTGTCAGCTTCATTCCTGTTCCAGATCTAGTTTCTGTTCTTAGTATTAGGGCGAGTGCTAGCCTGTCTCTGTTGAAATAACTGAGGCTTAGCAACACCAAATCCGTCCCCTCTGGCTTTGGGCCAGGAGACTGAAATGTACTGGCAGGTAAGCCCATCAGGGTACAAAGAAGCCTCCATAGTGTCAGTCCTCCGATGTGAGCAGAGACACTCCGTGTCAGCAGCAGCCCTGGGGGCTGGTGTCTGAGTGGGGTGGGGGAAACGGAGCCGGTTTCTCAATCGTGGCGTTCTGGTGGGCACTTCTGCCAATCTCCCTTGGACAAGTTTCTGCTAGTCCTGTCAGCACTTGCTGTGGGAAAGAAACGTTTTTCCTGCACTTCTTTGGATGGGAAGCTGGCAAAGAAAACCCAGCAGTGCTTCTGTTCCATAGAGGCTGCAGAGATCCAGGGGAGATGTCACAGTGCAGGGGAGGGAAAGCGGCAGCCTCCTGCCTGCTCCGCAGAGGCTGAGTTCCAAGCCTTTTCTCATCAAACCTAGGCAGGATGGTGCTGGTAGAGGACAGTTCTGCTCCTTGAAGCATGAAAACCCAGCTCCTCACAATGAAGTTTCGTGTCAGAAACTTAGCCGTGAAAACTCCTTGGAGTCTCTCTGCACAGCTGGAGCTTTCCATTAGGTTTTGCCCCAAAGAATATGATTTGGCCCATCAGCACTGTCTGGAAACTGAGCCTTCTAGAGACTCCACAAGCCAGCCCTTGTCAGTCACGCCACTTGGGTCTGTGCATGGGGCTCTTTGTGATAAACCTCACTGGAATTTGGAAAACATTCAGCAAATTTGACCTCTACTTTATCTTATAAATATCAGTGTCAAGCAGCATCATGCATGCTTTATCACGCCAAAACGGGGAGAAGGAGATGGAATTAGTGCGGTCAGCTCTGATTTTCTAAAACAATATCTTCTGAGTTAAAAAATCCTTTTGCTTCTCAAAAAGAAAATACAATGTCCTCTTTTTGCCCAGGGGCAGGGGCTTCTCCTCAAACTTACTCTAAATCCTTATGGACATGGACTGGTCAACCCAAAGTAGCCTAAAGCCTTGCCAGTTCCGGCAAGGAAGGCAAGATGAGACCCAACCCATTTCGCTGTTCCCACCACAGGAAAGGGAACAGAGGCATCGGCAAAACCTTGGCCAAGAACAGCTCTGACCAAAGTTAAGAGCTTCTAACTTCTCTACGAAGTAGAAAAGTGCAAAACAGATAGCAAACCTTACGAGGGCAATCCAGGGAAAATACATCTAGCTGCAGGTCAGCATCTTTTCCAAAAGCTGCTGCTCCTGCTAACATAAGGAAGATCAGACCCTTTGTTCCCTTAACAGATGGATGTGATCCCGCAGTGCCCCCTCCCTGGCCCCCCTAGCAGAGCTGCCCGGGCCACGGGGCCGTGCCGGTGCTGTGGCAAGTGGCAGATGAGGACGCCTTGGGAGCCCTGCGCAGCTGGCGGCCCGGCCTGCTGCCGAATCGCTGTGTGGCCCAGCCTAATTGCTTAAAGCTTTCCTTTTCCCCTCACCACGAATGCTGGAGTGCAGTATTTATCTACTCTGCAAAACTTTTATGAGAATTGGTACGGTTTTGTAGAATTCCTGAATAACAGGGATCACAATAGCTGCAGCAGAGCCAGACTATGCAAACCCAAACGCCTGCACTGTTTGCCTTATTTACACACAGTCTCTGCAGGGAGGAGTTGTGCTCCTCTGCCTCCCACCAGTGCCTGCGGAAAGTGCCCCAAACCCCTCACAATCCAGCTGAGGTGCAACTGCTCGATGCCCCCGGCACTTCGCCCTCCACCTCCCTCATTCTCTTTCAGTCCCAGGCTCAGAAAGGAGCATGGGCACCATTGGAAGACAGCTGAATGTAGCTCTCTAAACCACTTGGGGACTTTTCACTAGTTTGTCTTCCTCCGGAAATAAAAAGGAGGTCCTGAGAATTTCCCTGGGGAAATTTTCCATGTGAAAAATTTCCTCACTTTCCTACCAGACAGTGAGCTGAGAAAAGTAATTTGAAACAGGACAGGTAATCCCCACCTTCTCCAAAATAGCCCTTCAGGTTTTGGCCAGCCCTTATGTACTGTGAAGCCAGCAGTGGCATGTCATATCCTTGAAGGCTCCTCTTACTAGCAATATTTAAGATCAAATTGTAATAGTAATTACAGATAGTAATGATAACAGTTGTTGTGTTTACCTCACAGTGTTAATGTTCAATTGAAACAGAAGATTCTGAAAAAAGATGCTTTGCATGCATAGGAAGCCCTATGCAGGAAAGGGATGAGTGCAGGTTAAACTGCGGGAGCCTCTTGCTGAGGAGGCCTAGACTGCAGTGCTCAATGCCTGGGAATAGCCCGCTTTCCCCTTCTTCCTTCCTCTCCATGCATGCCAGTCATTTCAGTTTAGATGAAACAGAAAACATTACCAAGCCAAACAAAACCAAGTATCCATTGTTTTTTCCAGCCTGTTCCTCCAAAAGTAGTTTGCTTTAGTCCATTGAGTCAAAAGGTATTACTCCCTTACTCATCATTGCCATTTGCGCTGCTCAAGGGGAGATCTGGCAGAGAAATGGTGTGGACAAGCCCAGAACTTTGCACCAGGACTTGGTAATTCATTGTTGGGGAAGCACTGCACTAGCTGTAGGAACTGCAGGCTTGGAGGCTTTCTAAATGGTGATTTTGTTCAAGAGCCTGCGTGAAAGTGCCACCATAAAGGGGATCGTAATCTGAAACAACCAAGAGGAGGAAAACCAGGGTGGCACACCCAGCAATGGCAAGTTCCCACCATAGCACTGCAGTGACACAGTCAGCATGTGCTTGGTTTGTGCACTTGTATAGGAGCATAAGCAAGAGTATGTGCATAGCTTCGAAACACTATGGCCCTCTGGAACTCCACAGGGGGCTTAGAACAAAAGAGAGAAGGGTTTTGCTTCTAAAGGATTTAAGAGATGTTTAGAGACCAGAGCAGAGGAACCAAAACAGAGGTGATAAGCATGCCAGGGTGTAAGGAGCAGAACCCTGTACAAGAGGAGTTGAGGAAAGCTACTCCTGGTGCAGGTATCAGGCAGCTGGATAGCCACAAGGGAGCTGGCAGAAAGGCCAATCACAGCCTCTCTGGCTCCTCTTTCCCTGCCCCTGATGCTGAGGGCACACTTTGTGAAAAACCCACACCTGATAAAAGACAGGAGCACACAGCAATGGGGAAAAGATTCAACCTGTGCCTAGATGAAGTGATGCATCCAGGTGAAACTGCTTAATAACCCTGGCAGTCACTGGTATTCAGGTGCTGGAGCTAATCTGATGGGAAATAAGTAGAATGGAATCTGTTCATCCATTTTTGTTCTGGTCATCAAAGGTCAGTGTTGGTGTAAATTAACTAATGTTGCACATTTTTAAAAGGAAGCAAGGCTTCCAATAATACTGTTTCACGCTTTCTTCTAGCAAGCAACCAATATCAGCTTTGTTTGAATGTTTGCTTCACTTCTCAGTCTCAACTTTGTGCCCTCTGCTTCTCAACAAAAAGTACTAAAGTCAGGGGCAGCTCTGGGCTGACTCACTTTTGTCAGAGGAAGGGTTTTTCCTCCTGCTGCTGTGATCTCTTGTTCCCATACCTCGTGGGTCTCTGCATTTCCAATGTAGAGCCTGTGCTCCGCAAAAATGCACCGCAAGCTTTCAAAGAATGCATCTGTTTATATTACCTCCCCTGGCCCAACATCCTGTTTTGGGAAAAATAGCTTTTATAATGAGAAGCAGGGGAAAGTGAACAAATGATTCTTCATGCAAGAGGTGAAGGTCTTCCTTTCCCCCAGAGGTTTTGGGGTGAACTCTTATTTTTTCCTCGGAATTCCCGCCTTGGAGGAAAGAGCCGACGTCTCCAGCCGTGCTCTCCAGGCAGACGCGGTGCCCGCTGCCCCGTGAGGCACAGCCGGCAGGGCGAAGCCGCCTGGGGGGCGATGCCGGCTCGCAGCGGGCTTGGCCCCTGCCCGGAGCCAGGCGGGCACTAGAGGGAGCCGCGGCCGCGGCCATCCCCGCCCGGCCCCGGCACGGGCAGGTGGAGCAGCGCCGGGAGCGGCTCCCGCTCCCGAACAGCGCCCGGGGCTCGCTGTGGGCGCCGGCCGCGCTCCCGCGGGCACCTGCGGAGGGTGGCAGAGGAAGGGAAGTGCCCGAGAGAGCCGGCACGGAGCCGGGCAGCCGAACGAGTGGTTCTGGCTGGCAGCGAGCGCTCGGGCACCGAGGAATGCAAGAGATTACGGGCGGGAGGTGGTGTGAGATGTGGTGGGACATTAGAAGATGAAAACCAGGGAGTGGCCGCGTCTCGAGATCTGGGCAAAAGCCAGGCGCGCTGGAGGAGAGAGGAAGAGGGAGGAAGCGCATTGCTGAGTACTGAAATGATAATATATAGCTTGCTTTCAAAAGCCAACCAAAGAAACCAAGGCTGTGAAAAGTCGTTTTGGGGTTTCACTGGGGTTGTAACAACCTTTGATGAATAAACATCAAACCTGCAAAACCATATTCCCATTGACTTTTGGCAATGGGAAGAACAAATTAAACTTCCCCACAGATGGTACCTTTCTTCTGGTGACATCAAAGACCAAAAAGGATGACTAGCTTAAACCTTATTGCTCTCTTGAGCGATCATTCACTATCATAATCCCAACTTTACTGGGCACATTTAGAAGCAGGTGACATACCTAGTCTTCACTTCAGGAGTGGGAACCTGGGTCTCTTCCTTCGCTTGGGACAGGAGCCTTCCCCCATATTTTCCCTTTTTCCCATTACCTCTCCTCCAGCAGCACCTCAAGGGGTATGTGCAGTTTTCTTTAGGTGAACTCGCCTGTGGTTCCTTGTTCGCTATTTTCGTCCGGACAGAACAGATTCTGGGACACGGGCGCAGAGAGAGAGATTAGGTGGTTTAAATCTTATGCCTCGGGCCCCTCTCCAAGGAAAAGCTGTTGCTAACTTACAGCTGTCTCGTGCTCTCTGTGGAATGAGAGGGAAGTCCATTCAGTCCAGTGAAAATAAACCCACCATCATAGCTGGCATTCTCGTTGGTAGTCTCAGTGCAGAGGCCAAGGATTTGAGGGTTGTGACACATGAGGCAGCTCACTCCTAAAGAGCTTGATCTGGGTTGAAACGTGTCATCAGAAAAGTATGAGGAGCCTTGTGCTCCCGCTGTCAATACAGTACTTTCACTCTTCACACGGACCGGCTTTCCTTTTCTGTCCTGCCAGTCTGGCACACGGCATGGGTACCCTTTACTGTACATTCACTTTAAAGGAGAAGGACACACAATTTCCTCTCGCTAGGCTCCAGGACTCAACCATCAGTCCTGTAGCTACTATTTTGCCTTCACCATTTGTCCTTCTCTTCTCCTGAATAAAAGGTGGTGTCCTATCTTCCTGCTACCTGACAGACACCCCATCATCTTCTCTGCCTGTTAACCCTTCTCTCTTGTTCCCCAGCTCCTCCTGGGCATGAGGCTGAGTGCCCAGGTGGTACCTGGGTACAGTGGCACATGGCTGGGCGGGCTGTCAAGTGGATGAGCAGTTGTTAGGAGCAGTTCCAGGAGCACAGCAGCAGGTACAGTGTATCTGTGTACATGCTCTACCAGTGCCAGCCTTTCCCTCCAAGTGAGGATCAAGAGTGAGGCCAGGGCTGTGCAAGAGGCTATCACGGGCAAGAAGTGTTGCCTGTAATAAGGCTATTTATCATATGATATGAGAATGCTGAAGCTTTCATCATAGAGACCTGGAGGTTTTCTCTTTGCTTTTTTATCAGCAGGTCTGAGAGTTTATACAGGCTTCTCACAAGACCTGAAATCTCTGTTGAAGTGGGTTTCATAATCTTCCTGACTTAATTCATTTAATATGCTAAACATAAGTGTAGCATGCAGCAGACAGGCCAGAACAGCTCTGTGAGGCAAGAAGGTGCAGCGAGTGAGAAGGACAGATGCAGTGAAGGAATACACTACCAGAAGAAACTAAAATGCAAAGCAAAGCTGGCTAGAAGAGTTTTCATCCATCAAAACTGATTTGTTGGTTTGCCTTACATCGCCACTGTAATGGTTTCACATTTCACAAACTCTTTCCTCAGGAAGTCTAATCCAATGGCCACTCCCCCTGTGGGTCAAATTAAGGAGGTCAGTCACTCTGGAGATGACCTGTGAGCTTTTCAAGTGAAAGAGCGATTTTTAAAAAATAGGTTTAAAGAAAATATTCGGTATTAAATCTCCAAGCAATTTTGGATGGCCTGGTTTGGTCTCCTCCCCCTGCATTCCCTGCCGTAGGTCTTTTCTTGGTACAGCTTCCACATACTCACCACGAGCCCTCCTCAGAGCTGACTGTGCTATGTGTTCGTTTTCCAACTAAAAAAAAAAAAACCTGGAAAAGGTAAGCAAGTGGTGCTCCAGCAAGGCCATGTGGACAGATCTGCAGCCTCTACAGTGCCCAGCTCCTGCACACCTTCCTCTGAAGGCTGTGGAAAGGGTTTTAAATTATATGGTGCCAAGAGAAGGGGAAGCCTGCAGCTGGTTTTAGTTCTGGGGTGAGAAAGTTGAAAGAATAAAAGAATTAGAGGCTGTTCTTTCACATAGGTGATTAGTGCAAAGGAATGTCAGATTCGGCAAAGAGAATTTCCTTATCAGGCTGCAGATTTATTAAATGCGTTCCAGACTTGCATTGCTTCATTCAAGTTTAACAGAGCAGTAATACTTAATATGCCCTTTAGCAATTTAATACTCTCTTGTACAAATCATTGGAAAATTTAAAATAGAAAAATATGTCCAGGCTTAACTGTAAGAAGAAGGGGAACTCTGTACAAAAACAGAGGAGAAGGAATGCACGGGTAAAGCTGAATATTACTGAATATCTTACCACATGTATTATTCTGCTGAGTTATTAGTATGTGCACTCTCAGCTGCAGGCTAAAGGAGGAACTTGCAGTAATAACTTACAGAACAATAATTTTCAGCATCAGGGCTCAAGGCTGGCATCGTATCATGCCCAGAAATTACTCCTTGGGAAACACATTTTATACATTTTTTTTTGCCTTTGGGGAGCACAAATGTGGGTTTCTTCTATAAGGAAATGAAAATCAGTTGTTGGTGCTGCTTATAACTGACAGGAAATACTGCTGTCAGACATCACACAGTTGCTTTCACAATAGAGGGGGATGTAAACATTGAATTGGCACATCGCTGAGACATTAAAGGCAGTCTTTGTTGGAGACAGAGAGAGGACAAGACCATAAAATGCCTCACTGCTGCATAATTACGTGTGAATATAAACACATCCATATAAACATGTTTCTGCGTAAGTACTTCTGGTCTAATATCCTGTGTAAGAAAGTTTCTTCAAGGCTCCACGTGCCCAAGGTGAACAGGGATCTGTCCCAGTTTGGACAAGAGGATGTTATTCGATACTGGATGTTATTTGATACTGGCTAGGCATATGGGAAAGAAGGGAAGGGCTTTATTTTGTGGTAGTCGATTAGACTGCTTGGCTTTTGCGTTTGTTTTGAAGAAGCAAAGGCTCCTAAAGCAGCCTTCCCAGTTAATTGCAATGTATAAGCATACTCCTGAGTAGCTAACTGCCCTGCAGGGGGTTGGACTCAAGATGCAATGGTGCCTACTGCATCCTACAAGGAGATGTTCCCAGGACAGAATCAGAGTGCAGGAAAGAGAAAATTACATACATCACAATTACATCCATCTTAACTTAGGAGAGCAACCGATACAACTCTGGGTACTGGCCACTTCTAATGGCACTGAGTCACTCTGTCAGTCTGTGTGCTGCTGCTGACCCAGACTGACTGCAGTAGCCAGCATGAGTCAATACACACAGAGATCACAGGGCCTTGCAGAGGCTGGGAAGAGCCATCACTCCCAGGGGACAAACTTCCTCAGATCATAAAAGACAGTGATATTAAAGATCCACCAAAACTAATGATTTGAGTTAAGCAGCAGCTGGGACCAGAATCTCCCTTCTCCTGCCCTGGTCACAGGCTTCCAGGGCCTGAGCCATTTTTAACAATTACCATTGCTTTCTACTGGCAAGCTCAGACTAACTCTTTCCATACTATTTAAGGGCTGCAGGACTGGAAGTGACCTCCTGAATCACTGATCCCAGTCCCTTCTAATTGGAAGCAACCACATCGTATGAGCCTAGTCAGAAATGTCTCAAAGAGAGCAGCGTGGTGGGATGTGTGGTGATTTCATCCTTCCAAATTCCAGAGGCAACACTCAAGCTGTGGCAGTGATTGTCTCTTGCTCAGACATTTCGGCAAATACAGTTGCCTGATAACAAAAAGAATTTGTGCTGAAAGGTGTTTCATTTTGCTTGTAGTTTTCCTGACATGACAGTGGAAATGCCGTAGTGAGATGGGATCTGGGTAAAGCAGCCACTCCTCTCACCCACCATGCAGCAGTGGCACTGAGTGCTAAAAGCAGCTCTCCAGCATCCAAGACCTCGCAGAGTCCTATTGAAGTAGAAGCTGAGACAATACACTGAATTTACCAGAAGGATCTGGTGCGGGGCCTACACTAATTTGTATTAGTGGAGGAATGTGTTAGCAATGTCTGCCTTTGAAAGGCACATATTTCATGGCCTATGAGATAAACAGAACAGAGGAAGAGGGCTTTGGTACTCGTTTTCCTTTAGCCTCTGTCTCCAACTTCTCTATGATGGAGCCTGTTTCCAGGCCTGCAAGGATGACAGGAGGGAGGACCTGGGCAGTTGGTTGTTCTATGCCTATAGGGTGCAGGTCTTAGAGGGACTTTTTTTTTTTCCTTTCTTGTCATCTAATCCATTTGGTGGAAGGGGTGCCCTGTGGGACCAGCTCTCCTGTTTGCTGGGGAGCACACCCTGCAATGCCCTTCTGCTGCCACCTTTTTCTGCCAGTCCTTCGGAGGCCATGAGCTAGGGAGCAGCATGGAAACAGCATTGAGGTGGAGATAGGGGACCACAGGAAAGAGAGAGGCAAACAGGATTGTTTGGATTTTGAAGGTGGGATAGAGAAACAACTGTCACAAGAGGTATAGGGCTGTCACAACCGCCTCTCTACAGAACTTAGAGGGAGCTGGGGACCTGGGTCACCTGGACACTGCTTAAAAAGTGATCTTGGACATAGGCAATATAAGACAGAGCCCGAATATGGGCCAGAAGCACAGGGAGAAATGGAATGGAAAGAACTATGGAAAGAAGGGCACAGATGCATGCAGCAGCTAGAAAACCAGAGCTACCAGCAAGTGTCAGATTCACCTGGGCAGGGCAAGACCCAACAGCATCTTCCACCATGGCACAGCAGAAACAAGCAACAGGAATTCAGGACTTCCGGCCTCCCACAGAAACAAACCTTTTGTGCTGGTATCTAAAAAAGCTGCCAAAATACAACGGCAAATGGATATGAGTGAAAGGACAAAGGCTTCTTAAATATCACGTAGCATTTTAACTTGCTCCAAAATGCAGGAATGAAACTCAGTTTCACGTCACCACTGAATTGTGACAAGCTACCGCCAAAACCTACTTTGGAGAAGCTGGCATAATTTCTGAAGTTGATATCCAACAGCTACAAAGCGAGGGTAGCAAGCAAAAGAGATTCTGTTGTCAGGACCAGGAAAGGGGAATCACACAGCTCAGATGTACTGAGGCAGATGATCTGAATAGCTATGGAATTTTTTTTAAGTCTCATCTTCAACAAGCACCTAACAGAAGAACATGTTAAAGATGCTTTATCAGGAAGAAGGAGGCAAATTTCTTGCTTTCATTGCATGGATCTCATTCATGTAGCTTTAATAAGATGCCAGTATCGCTGTAGCTCAAGTACAGGTTGTTTCACTTGCATTTAATTTAAAAGTAACCCTTTTGTGAGTCCTGCTGTTTAGGTTGCTATAAATTAGCGTAAGCTAGGAGTCAAGGTTTGGAATTTGGTTTGAGAAAAAGAAGTAGTGTTGACCTTGCAGGTCTTCCAAAAGACATCGAAAACAATTTGATGCATGCCCATCTGGGATGTTGGTGCCTGGTAGTGGAACTTTCACCCATGCCTGGGAAACTCTGGTCAGATGGTGGCACTTCACCAGACTGTGGAAAGCCCATCCAAGGTAAAAGTGGATTAAGGGAGTCCAGTCTCCAGGATGGTGGAGAGAGATGACCTTCCAAATATTTATCAGAGAATTCTTCACTGCTGTGAGGAAAATATTGAGCCTATACCTCCAAGAAAGTACAGGCAGTACAGACAGATCTTCACTGTCACAATGGATCTATTACAGCTGTATAAAAAGAAAGAGGTTCCCATATTGAAATCAGAGACTGACTGAGTCTGTCCCCCCCGAGAACACTGTCAGAGATATCAGAAGGTGACTTTGAACTGACTGCCCATTTCCTGGTGAATAATTTCATTTATTACAGTATTTTAAATGTGAGATCTTGAGATAATGACTCAAGGATTGCTCAAGAGGACAGGATGAAACCTCTCTGAAAAGCCTCTTTCTGCTCTTTGGCAGGTAAGACAGCTAATAAACATCTTCTGGAATGGGGCTCTGGTGCACATTGCCAAAATTCAATTTGTGCATTTGTTCTTCTGAAACAAAGATGCTGAGTGATGAAAACCAAATTGCCACTGTCGGCTGGGTAAAACCATTTAATAATCTGAAGCCCCGAATAAAGTTCTCATACCTGCATTTCTCCTAGGTACATTTCACTTAGGCATTCCAAATATCCATGGAGTGAATACTGTGGGGTTCGGAGGTCAGCAGTGGTTAAAACAGACGTGCTCAGAGGCTAGTTTGCAGAACAAGCTGTTTGACTGGAGAAAATGAGGTATGAACCAGCACCTTTTCCTAGGGCATGAAAGAGTGAGGATAACTCAAAATGGTTTGCCTTCTGTTAAAATACGGGCAGTTCTGTTAGTGGTTTCAGTGGACAAGGCTCAGCGGTGTGCCCTGAGCTCCCAAGCACAGAACATCTACAATTTACAGCAGCATAGACGAGATCTTCATCTGTTGATTGCACTGTGCACCTCACAGGTGGAAGCTGTGGTACCACTATACAACAGAGAAATAAATATCCAATGACAGAGTAACTGATCTTGAACAGTAGGTTAGCCACAATTAAGACTTTCAGGGAGTTTTTTCCGAGCCTAAGAATAATGAAAGGGTTCTTCTTCAATTTAGTGTTTTGTATGAAAACTAATTCTGTTTTATTAGCAATGTATGGATGGATGCATGCACATCTGCATGCATGAATGTGTCTAATGAAGATAAAGGCTTGACCTGGACAGTCCATATTTTGAGGTTGCTTTGGATTAGACTGCATGTCCTATTTGGATATCAGACGCTGCACCCACGGCTTTGTCTCTAGAATCACAAAAGCTTTCCATTCAGGTGCTGCATGTCAGTACTTCTCCATGGTAGCTCAGCCAAAAGTTCCAGCTCACACTGACTAGTCATCAGTGGCTGTGAATGCCAAGGCTGTATTGGCATCCACTTCCACTGATCTCCACCCTTGGTTTTTGCTGGTATGGACCAGACCTTGTCCCTCAGAGCAGAGCCAGCCGTGTGCTTTCTTGTGCTAAAATAGTGAGAAAGAGAATATCTGCAACAGACAAAGGGGAATCAACACAGGCCAGGTAGATCAGTGGGTCTTTCCACAGGAAGGAGGCTTTTCTATGGGTCCTCCTCAAACACCATAGGAACGATGTAGCAGCTGGATGAAATGGAGGTCTTGGGCGGAGAATCAATGACAATCTTTAGCCTATGAGTTTAACAACCCAAGCTGATGTGAGGTAGTATGAAAGGCATTCATCGGCTTTAACTAGTTCAGAGTTAGCAGGCGGAAACCCTGCATGTCTGTCTGTGTATTTCCACTCCAGGTTCCCTTGCAGACCACAGCAGCAAGGGAAGGGCCATGCTACTGATCAAATGAACAACAGAGCATTTGACCTGCGATATAGAGATGCTGGTTCTGGGAAGCTTTCTCTCTCTGTTCTGTGAATTAGTTTTGAACTGACAAGAGGTTTGGTAAGTGACCCAGAAGTGGCATGGAAAGCTGAAACATTCAAAAGCAGAAGGAAATTACAGACAGTAAGTACCTCTTACTTGCAAAGCTTACCTCTTACCTGCAAAGCTTGCCTGGCTTTTATCCATACCCAGTCACTGCTAGAGCTACTCTGAGTATCCTCTTCTTTCAAGTGATTAAACCCTGACCATACTTGGGGGAGGAGAAGGTTATTCAAACCATAAATAAAAATGCAAGTCTAAGGGTCAGGCAAGCCAATGTGATGTTTCAGCCTCCAGTTAATACTGGGCTCTACAGTCAGTTGGGCTCTGTGTCCAGTACATATTTATAAAAATCTATCTCAATAAGTCCATCTAACTTCTTTCTCACTTGCCGGCGTACAACACTAGAAGATGTCGAGTCCAGTGTTGGTGCTGTGTTTTGCATCACACACACACAGAAATGCATGCTTGAGTGAGTCAGATCAGTCTTTATGTCCCTCTTTTGTAGCTGGGCTTCAGAGTCGAGGTAGGATGCCAAGCTCATGCCTAAGATCCATGAGAAGTATCCCAGGTAAGTGTTAATGCTCCGACCCCTGGCATAGCTTTCTCCAATTTATCAGAGGTAACTGGAACCATTGCGGAAAGCATCAACGAGGTTATGATGGGCAAACATGCAATCACATAAAATATTTTTATTTCTTAATTCATGGTCAGCCCTCCAGTGATCATGGGAAACAGGAGGGGACACATGCTAATGCAGGAATTTAAGTACTTGAAATTTTGTGCTGAAGTAAGCTTGTAACTTTGTGGTTTATTTTCAGGGGTAGGCATTACACTCATTGAGTTGGACACAAAGTATCTCTAGGCTGGAATCTGTCCTGTAGGATTAGAGTTCTGGATTTGGAGCCAATCAGCCTGTTATTTGTGGAGGGTGAGGAGGTGACTGTGTCTGAACTGTCCACTCGATCTTGCCAATACTTCAGTGACCTTTCCCTAGATGTGGAGAGCTGGAGCCCAGTGGGAGCACCATCATTGCTTTAGAAATGAAAGAAGTGGAGGCAGCTTCTGATTTTGGCAGCATAAGCCTACCTCTTTCAGGGATGCATCAGCCGCAGACTTCACACCGATAACACTGAGCCTGGAATGTGGTTTTCCTTTCTCAGTGACAAGAAGTTTGGGTTGTGTCAATAAATACCTAAGGACACACGTATGTATGTCTTTAATTGCCAGAGAGCTA
The DNA here is from genome assembly GCA_013397755.1 of Cnemophilus loriae. Taxonomy (NCBI): domain Eukaryota; kingdom Metazoa; phylum Chordata; class Aves; order Passeriformes; family Corvidae; genus Cnemophilus; species Cnemophilus loriae. Next base: position 182,017 of record VZTF01008544.1, on the reverse strand, counting down.
TGGCTCAGAATGCCAATGCGTCCGAGCACTTTGCTCCCTTAATCATTTAAAGTGCTGTGCATGCTGCTTGGATACCTCCTAACACTGTTTGCTAGATCAGATATCAAACAGGAATGTTAAACTTTGGAAGCGGGACAGTGGTATGCCTTCGTAATTGCCCTTCTCTATGAATAATGGAAGCCCGCTGGACGGGACAATGATTTATTAACATTACCTCTCTTGCCTTCCCCCTTCTCCATGTGCCATCCCAAGCAATGCAGTCAGTAATTTCTTATCGCTGCATTTTATTGTAGCATACTCATCCTAGAGGACTAACAAATTTGTGCCCCAAGAAAACTTTTATTCTTGTAGTTGATGCTGGCATCAAAAATATTTTTCTACCATTGTTGTGGGAACAGTTTCCTCATTCTCAGAGTCACAATGTCTTGCATTGCTGCTCTGGCTCCTATTTCCTTTACTTCCATCGATAACAAGAAACCGCTGGGAGTTATAAGCAGTCCTAGAGCTGGGATCTGGCCTGTGAGCTCTTTGCTAACATCTCGGGCATACCAGTAAACCCTGGTGTGACAGAGCAGGGATTGGACTGGAGCCCGCCAAATGCTGACCGAATTGCAGGAGGTGCTGCGACAGAGGGCTGCTTCCTGCCCCACAGTCACCACTGCTCGCATTTAATTTCTAGCTAATCTTGGAAATTCTCCATATTTCATCTGCTTATTTGCTCTATGTTTGCTGAGTTGTTAAATTAGTATCAGGAAGACATCTCACTGTGCACAATGGTTGAAAGCCACTTCTAAAGCCCAGTGAAGATTTTCCCTCTATTGTTCCAGGTACTCCATTTGCCTGCCAGCACCATTTGTAGCCCAGAAAGATCCAATTAGCAGAGGAGACAGACTGATACTAGCCTATGGTCTTATGCAGCTGATCTCTCTGCTGAGCAGACGGAGGTGTGTGTCTCTCTCAGCATGGGTGGTGTACCCTTTTGTCACTCCTGTTCCAGTGCCTGCACCTCCACACCTCTGGAATCTGCAGCTCACGTGGCCTGCTCTACCTGCCCATCCTACGCCGCTCCCGCCACACGCCCCCGACTGATGCTCCTTACCAGCAGGCACTTGCTGTTGCCTCAAAGCTGTTTTCTCAGAATCTGGAAATAACAATCCAGCGGTGCTTCTTGGACATGCCTGCTAGACTGAGTGACAAGTCGGCCTCTAAGAATCATGAAAATTGCTGCTCTTTGTTACAGGGCAAATTTAGTGCCTTTTGTGCTGCCAATGGGACTTAAAAGGCCTTATTCACCCAACTGCCACTCTTCTCAAGGGTGTAATAAAAGCTCCCAGACTAGAATGGAAGCAATTGACATTTGCCAAGTTTATGTGTGAATGATCGTTTTTTATAGCGAGCCAAATAAGCCACTAGAGCAAACTAGCCGAACAGCATTTTCAGAAATAGCTGACTCCTGATGAAGCTGGTCGAATCTAACTATCTCCCTCTACTTGAAGTTACTGCGAAACACAGGAAAGCACTCAAATAAGTCTTCCTTCACTGCAAACAAGATGTGAAAGACACACAAAATACACAACCATATTCATTCTTACTGTTAGTGTATGCTAGTTAAATCTTCTTGCTCCTTGGACATCATGAGTGCACTAATCTCGAAAACAGATTTTTAGGGGTTTTTTCCATGTGATGACTGAGCTGTGAGAAGGAAACTGTGTCAGAACCAGCCTCTATGGTGGATTGGTACACCTTTAGCAACTTACTGAAAATGTGATAGATATGCCCCAGATGGATCCTATGAAAATTGTTAGCAAGAGAAACTCAGTTCATGTTTTGCAGAGCAGTGAGCCTTGCTTCGATCAAAATATAGTCTTTTTACCCATACTTTGCTAATAAGAGTCAGTATTTTATCCTTAAAGGGCGGGCAAACATCTTTCTTACTCCTTTATGGTGCAAAATCTTTCCTTCCCTGTGGATGTGGACAGTAGCTTGCCGGTGGTTCCCATAGGAATGGCTGGATTTGGCCCACGAGAGGGCACTGGAAGGCTCTTTGGGATTTAGCTACAGCACGCAGGGCAGGAAGCTGATGTGGAGCCTATGAGGCAGTCACTCCAGAAGCAGCACAGTGTAGGTCCCATCCGTGTGCCCAGTGTGGGACTGTCCCTACAAGCGCAGCCAGGACTCGACAGCTCACCCACACAAGGTGGAAGTAAACAAGTCGTGCTGCCTCCCTTTATAGGCAGCTCAGGTATATCCGTATGTCCATCAGCAGGTTTCTTCTCTCCATGCTTATCTTGGCCAGCGATTGTTTACATTCATCCGAGGAACCCGCCAGATTAAAACACCAAGCAAAGGTGTGCCTGTGTGCCTGCCCATCTTTCTACCCCGCTATTGAATGCGCCAAATTCTGCCCCTAATGCAGCATGGAGAGATCTCTCTGGGGTCTTCCAAGGACCACCCTGTGCCTGGGGTCTAGCTCAGAGAGCAGCTTCATGTGAAACAAGGAGAGAAAGCGGCTGTTCCCACACTGACATTGCATTGGGATGCAATGAAGAGGTTTATGTTGAGAAAAGCTTAACAACATAGGTTAGAAACATTCGTGGCACCAGTTTTCCTAGTGTCACTTATGCTTACTGTGCCTTCCTAAATATTTTTTAAAAGCAGCCTACTTCTATGGAAAATGGCTGCCTTGTAGCAGGAGGCCTTATCTTGATTGTTTTCATGGAGCTAGGAACTCAGTCCAGTCACTTGTCCAGAACAACTCGGCAGAAAATACGGTATCGTGTCAAGCAGTCATTTCCTGGTAATGTGGCATCTTCTTTGGCAAATGCTTCTTAAAACAAACAAAAAAGGCACAATAGATAAATTTCTCAATTCCAGGCTTGTTTTAGACCATATCTGCCAGACAGCAAACACTGTTGGTCCCACAGTAAGTGACTTTCCCTTCCTTCCTTATTCCTGCGTCAAGGCCCTGCAGACACTCTATGTGTGTTTACACATACAGCTCTGTGATTACTTTGGAAGGACAAAATACTTGGCGTAAGGGATTGTGACAGGGTTTCATTGGCTCTGAGAAGTCTCAGTACCTTCAATTTTGACTACCCAAATCTTTGCTTCGAAATACTGTTCAGTTTTTCGGCAATAAAACAACCATCCCAGATGGCACTCTCTGGTGTCACCTGCCCATTCTGCTGCCTTCAGGATTTAGGAAGGAGGCAGGGAGAAGAATGCAGTTGTACATCTGCAATTGGCAGTGGGATTCTTGGCTTTGATTCTTCGTCTGTGGAGTCCTGTCCACCAGACAATTGTCCGGATGTGAGTGTTTGAGTGTTCTCTGGCCGTGTCAGTGTGAATCGTTAGTCACCAATTGTGTAGGGTGCAGTCCCCTCCTTTGGAGATGACCTTGTGCTGGGATTTAAGGTTATTTGCCGCTTTGTTTTTTCCACAAGTTCTTTACTGTCGGCTGCCTCGTACCTGAATTGTACCTTTTGTCCTGTCTCCCTTCTCTCTCCTCTCACCTACCCACTTCTGCTTCTTCTGGCTCCAGTTAAACCTGCATTGGACAGCTCAAGCTTATGCTTGTTACTGAGCTCAGGACTGCTCAAGGGTTTTGCAAGAGCTCCACCTGACATATGCATGGCATTGGTGAATGAAGAGTTTTGTATTGGAACATAATTACTGAGGGGCCTGGCACAGAACAAGAAATACAAGTCCTTTTCTTACACAAACATTTGCAGTTTGAGTTGGCTGAATACCTGGATACCAGTTCTCTATGGGTTGGGATCCCGTAGGTTTATGTATCCAGTTACGTTCCTGTTTTTGAATTTAACGACTCCCTAACTATCATCACCATGGTAGAAAAAATATTGATATGCAGGGTACAGGAGACAACTTTATGTTCAATTTCAACAGCAACTGAGGAAACTATTTAGCCAGAGGCATCAAAGAACAGCTCTGTCTATTTACAAAAAAATTTGGATGAACTGCATGACATTTTCTATTTCTTCTGCTTTCCAGTATGGGGGCTTAAAACTCAGACACAAATAAACAACAACTGGTTTTTTTTTAAGTACTCTCCATTCTTGTAAGAATACTTTGTTACAGGAAACACAAAACCAAAAACCCTACACATAGGGCAATGAGGGGAGTTATGATCAGAATACTATATCCCTCATGATGTTCAATTGCAACAGTATCAGAGATTTGTACAATGAAGAAGATACTGTCAACACTGAAAATAGTCTAAGCAATACTGCTTTGAGTTTTTAATAACATGGAGTGTCAAGTACACAGGGCTTGGGGTAAATACAGGTAATAGATTAGGTTTGAGAAGAGTGTCCATAAGGTAAGTTCACTGTCTGTCTCTTGGTCAGTCTTACTCCATCTGCCTGCCTCTACCCCTCCTCCTCCCATATTGCTCTTTTTCCAGCAGAAGGCCACAGATGGAGACTTTGGAAGGGCTGAGGAGGAGCAGATATGATTAACTGCTTTATTTTTTAAAAAGTCTGAAGAGGTAAGATTTCCTTACAAGACAATCTTTGTCTGAAAAGAACTTCTAACAAAAGGGTATTGTACCCAAAGAGGTAAATCTTTTGGTTTCTTTATACTAGAGAAAGATAATTAGTCACTGGATGAAACTTGATTGTAGCCTGCCTGTAGCAGCATGATACTCAGTAGGTGCAAATGGAAGACACTGCTGATGATTTGTAGGCATATTTTCATAAAAAAACATTTCCTGGAACTGAGAGGAATTGGGAGAAAAAAAGTAGGCAGAAGGGTAATGATTATTAACTTAAAGACAAATGTATACATGTCCATATAAAACTGAAGAAAGAAAGAAATCTCGAGTTAAAAGAAAATAAACTAGGACCAAAAGCTCATCTACAGTGATCCACGCAGTTGCAACACTCACTCTTATTTAGGTTTTCAAAATGTAGTGAAAAGCAGAACCCATCACAAAAGAGCCTGAATTCTCTACTGAAAAACACAGATTCTTTTAGAGCATGACCCAGATGCCAGAACTTCAGACTGTATGAATATTTTAGTGTCTCTCAGAAAATTTTCTCCAGTCATCAGGACCAATACTCAAGTGAAATTAACTATGCATTAATAAGAGAAAGAAAAAGGTTTGGAGGTTTGGTAACATGGAAGATGTAAAAAGCAGCTGAAGACAGGTAAGAGTGGGGCAGCCATATTTGTATCTTAAGCAACAGTATGACTACTTTGTGAGGATGCAAGGTATACTACAATAAGTAAGTGGCCCTTTGATAGATAAAAATTATAAAATTATTAATGGTCATGTAGAAAAGAGATACTTATTCCCTTCTGAGCTGTCTTTGGAAGCCGGAAAGCTAATGGGCGTGAATGCCTTCTTTCCACTCATAAAACAGGACTATATTAAAGCACACTGACTCAGAATTAATTTTTTTGAAAATCAGCAGATCTAGAAAACTTGCAGTCGAGAGACCTACAGAGATGACAGAGCAGATCCTGGCCTCAAAATATTCATTTTTAGTGAATCCTGAAACGCCAGAAGGACACTAGAACAATGCAGAGTGTTCAGCCAACATCACAGTGGGTCACCAGCATACTTGACAGCACTGCAGCTTGGTCTGCCTGACAAGGGATCCTAGGCAGCAGAAAAATGAATTGTTAGTGAAATTAGATGGGAACACAGTCACTAGAAGTCTACACTGGTTTACAAGATAGCATTCTTGCAGGAAACTAATGATACACAGTGTCTGTGTAGTTTGTTCCAAAGGGATTAACATAGGGCTTGAAGCCCCTCCAAAGAGCTCGCTAGCTGGTTCCCTTCAGGCGGCCATCTGTGTGCAGCAGGTTATTCAGTGCTGCTGAGGTACAACCAGACTGAACCAACAAGCAGTTAAATTGTGACTTGCCTACAGCGTCTCAATCATCAGCTGTAGGTCACAGGCAAGACCGAGGCAGAATCGGTCTCGCCATATTGGCAAGAAACTCTTCAGGTGAGAGTCACATGGCTGATCTCTGCTGTAAAAAGAGATAAAAACTTCACAAATGTCCTTGATTATTTGACCTTGGAAACCAAGTCAGGTGATCGGTATGACTTGAAGCGTGTGAGCAAGAGACACCATTGAAGCACGCAAGAGAGTGGGATCTCATCAGTAAATGCAATCCAGGCCAGCTTCTGACAGCGACCGAAAAAAATCACAGAAACAGAAGAGTTTGCTACCCCAATCCAGTTTGAGCAGGGATGTGCTTTCAGCTGTGTGCAGTATTAGGGATAGTGTTTCAATGCCCACAGTTTTAGGAGATTGTTGGAATATTGGCATGGGTGTGGAAAACAGCCAAAACATTGTGCAGGATCTAGAGAAAAAGGCCATAGCAAAGACTTGGAGAACATAGTCTGTTGAGTTAATCAAGACTTATAAAAAATGAGAAATTATTTGATTACAGAGGATGTTTCCTGGCAGGAAAGGTCCTGGATAAAGGAGCTCTTAATCTAACAGAGAAATGTGCCACAAATGCCAATAGCTGGAAGTGGAAGCCTGGCACCTTCAAATGAGAAAATGATCAGAAATGTTTAACAATCAGAGTAAGCATTAAAACAAATTGCCAAAGAAAGTGGTTGGTTCTTCATATCAAGCTATCATCACATCAAATCTCCAGGCATTTCTAAATGATGAGTTTCTGTTAAACAAGTCATTTGGCTCCTTATGGGAAAGACTGTCCAAAACCTAATGGCCCATCCCGAGGACTGAAACTCAGCTAGCTTCAGGAAATTCAGACCAGATGATTTACTGACTTCTCTAGCCATCGTTTTGTGCGTCTAAGAGACTGGTACAGGTTAGTTTAAGTTTTTTAATTCTTATTTACCAGCCTTATTTGTCATCTCTCTTGTAAACAAAGACTTCCTCCAGCTTTTGACTGTCTGGACTCCACAGGTGAGCAAAGGACTGTCTCTGCATCTCTGGAGATCTCCTTTTGACTGAGTACCCTGCAATAGCCAGGGCTTTTCTTTTCTCAGACTTCTCCATTTTTCCTGGAAAAATGGCAATTTCTCTCTATCCATCATTCTCTTTCTCTCTTTCTCCATCTTAAGCCACAATTGCCAAGTCTCCTGGAAAATATTTTCTAGCTTCTGGAACAGATTATTATTCCTGCTTGGTGCAGATCTTTCTCTGGGTGGTTTTCAGAGCCTCTTGGGGCCCACTACTTCCCATGGTCTGGCAAAATCCCTGACCACCACTTGGGACCTTGGTTTGTTTATTTTAACATTTATAGTGAATAAAATGAAACAAATCAATGCCAACCATTGGTACAGAACAAAAAATTAATATAGACCAAACATATTTCTATCTGCTAAAGAAAGATGTAGAATAAAGGCCTCACCCAGTGTCAAATTAAATAAAGGCCAAAGTTAAAAGTTTTGTCTTGCGACGCTTTCTACAACTATTCAAACTCTGTGTCAAGAAGCAATACATGCCAGAGCCAAGGGCTTGTGGGGAACAAGTCCTCCTGCCTGGTCCCAGAAGCTCAGGCCCAGAGACAGACACCAGGAGCATTCTGGTTCATTTCAACTACTGCAAAAATTGGACAGCCCCGGGACAGAGACCGGCGCCTGTTGGAGAGGGAGGGTCAGATAAGGCGCTCAGCTTCAGCAAAGCTGGTGTCTTAAATAACTGCATGTGGCACGTGACTGAGAGGAGCACTCGCCTCTCGCCTCGGGCCCTACCTTTCCCGTGCTCTGGTTTTGTACTGCTCTCCTGCTCTGTGCAGGAGGTGGGTTCTGGGACTGATGGTCTAGACTTCTCCTCAGAGTCTTCCCAATTCGGGCAATTTCTATGCTCTGTTAAAAAAACAGAAGGCACAGGAATCAAGTGTCACTGAGGCATTTGGGAAAAGCTGTCTTATGCTTTGCCATGGCATGCAGGCCCAGGCTGAAACTGGTGATCTGCCTCGACTCCCCTTCCTGGGTCTCTGGTGCTGCTGCTTGCCCCAGTAGGGCTCCTGGGTTTCCAGCCCTTAGTTCCTTGGCTCAGGCAGTGCCAAAGCCATTGTTTTCTGTGCTAGAGCTATGTGGTTTCTGCGCCGGAATTATGAGTAAACCATGAACAAATATTAACATTTTTGTGTAGACTTATGCAACTTTTTCCATGAAGACCCTCAAAAATGGCAAAAGTCTTGACTTGTCATTAACCATAGGGAAGCATATGGTACACGTGTGCCTTCTTAAAGCAGGAAATGTTTGTCCAGAAAGAGGATGCAGACCGGAGAGGTTCTGAAGGACATCACTAATAAAACTCACACCGAAAGGCCTCTGTGAAGGCCTCAGTAAGCAGACCTATATAAACCTGCTTCACAGGCAAATTTTGTTCTACAAACACAGCTGCTACTGCTCTTGAGCAGTCATGAAGCATGGCTACAATGTCAATTAGGTTGGGGCAAAGTCCCACCACTGTGCCAATTTTTACCAGGAGCGGGTGCCTCTTCCAACCTGGAGCAAGAATGGTGGTCACCACCAGGGGCCCACTGGCTCCACCAGTGCCTCACCAAGGGCCCCAGAAATGCTTCCTGTGCTCTCCTACCAGGAAACACTCTTGTACATGAGATCTCAAACACTTTATAAAGGGCTTTCAGCCTCAGCATGTGTATCTGCACTTTGTAAAACACATGGGGATGGAAACACATATGCCAAATTCTTTGAGCAGTGAGGCTGATTAGTGATTCAAAGTTTGTCCTGAGGAAATGCTTGCTTTTATAAAATAGTGGGCTGCTGTCGCTTGTGTTTGAGCAGCCTTCATTGCTCAGGGGCTCAGATGTATCCTGTGAAATCCAGACATACCACTGCGTGTTTTTGAGGTTGGTGGGTGGACATATGCCCATTACAGAGCACAGCTATACAGATGCTCAATGATTAAGCTGGACTCCTACACACTTGTAAGGTACACAAGGCTCATGGAGTGCCTGCCAAGTTCCTCAAGTAGTAATAGTTCATGACACTCTTGAGATATCTGCCAGATGCCGACACAGTGTTCTGAAGTTCCTATTTCAGGACATAATTTTAAAAATACTCCTAGCACAGGATTTAGATGCCAAAAAGCATTTGTGTATGAATTGTAATGTAAACCATAAACCCAACAGGAAACATCAGAGCCTTCTCCTTATGTAGATACCTTGTGACTGAGGAGTTAGGAAAATGTTCTTTTATTGGCAAGAAAACAAATACGTTTTACTGTCCCATATGTGCAAAATGAAACAACGAATTAACATATATCTGGCAAAGAAAGAATATTTTTACCTTCCAGCGTTGCCCACACATCCCAAATTTTATATTGATTGAACATTTATGAGTATTGCACAGGGCGCAGATGGTGAACACTCTGCTGAGCCCCGAGTTTGGCTGACAGGGAGATAGGGCACTTTTAATAACAGAATCAGCAATTCAGCTCAAGCCTGAATTTTCTCACATTTCTGGAGCTCACACCAGGAAAACAAAAGCCATAACATAGTCGCTTTCATATCACCAACTGCCTGGCATAATCACTCTCACAGCACTGATATAATTCTTATCCTTTCAGTAGACATCAAAATTAATTGCAGTAGAAAAGCAGTCTCAAGAAGAGCCCCTTGTCTGCTTTGCCTCATGTAGGATCTACGTTTGTAGATTCAAGTTCAATAAACCATGGGCGCATGTGTATGTTGTATGCGTGTGTTTTCAGCACATTGGCTCTTTGAAGTGGGCTTCTTGGTTTTTAAATTTTTTCTCAAGTAAGGCTCAGATAGGCCTGAGGAAGTCTTAAAGCTAACCACACACTAGCCCTGTTCCTCCCAGTACATTTTCACAGGGCAAATGCAAAGACAACAACAGTGTGAGCAGAAGAATGTAACTCCCACCCCTGCCGCAAAGCCATCCTCAATGCACGTTTTCAGCCTGGCCACACAAGCCTTTGGGCCAGAATAAAGTATGTATTTGTTGTTTCTGGGGTATTGTCACTGGCTGTTTGTGACTGCTGAATAGGTTCAAATGGCTCGTGCCACCATTTTGAGCATGTCTCATGTTCAAGTTTGCATATGCTGGGCCCCTGAGTGCACTAATAAGCCTTGATCAGTCTCAGCTGGAGCTTCCAGCCACACCCACACCCACGGGGCTGAGAAGCCCCATTTCAGCTCAACCCAGGGCTCTCATGCCCTGGCTGAGCAGTAACAGAGGACTGCTGCTCTCTTATCCATGTTTGTGGCTACGCCTTTTTTTCACCATGGGCCTTATCGATCCAGACCTCAACCAGCAGACTGATATCCTGGCTTAGTCCAGCCTGGTTGTTGTGGACCTTCCTGGCCATCATTAGACCTGATCTTAACCCTGACCTACAGACTGAGTTTCCAGCTTGACCTCAGACCTGTTTCATCACCATGATACTGCCTCATGATCTGGGCTCTTGGCTGGTTCCAGCCGCCGTCTCCAGGTTTGTCCTGCTCGCCTCATTTGAGTGCTATGGATGGGCTGTGTTTGGGGAGGCTGGGTCCTTCTAGCTCTGGGTTCCCATTGCCTCTTGGATCACCCTGCCTCAGGGAGCTGCTGGCCTGTGTGGTGTCGTGACGCCAGGGCATGCATTGAGGTTTATAGGAGCATAAAAATGGTCAAGAGGGCCTAACCAAGAGTCCTTCTTGTCACACAATAGCTGATAGGCCATGTGGATAGTTTGAGTTGGACAATGCAGTGTGATGGGTCATTTGGGGTGGTTAAAAGTAGTATCGAGGCCAAGCGCCTATATCGGTGTCATTAAACATTTAGGTCTAGTTTTAAAATCAGTCCTGTTTCTAATACAGTGAAATGCCACGAGTGAGTGACTGAATCCTTTCTACTCGTTATCTCGTGAGGGCCAAAGCTCTCTCTGTATGTGTTAGTACACTCCACGCTGACCTGTGAGAGGCATAGGTATAGAGCTCTTGTTTCCCACATAGCTGCAATACCTGTCTCCAATAGTCTTCACCAAAATGACCCTGTCTTCTTCTTGGCATCTTAAGACTTCCCCATAACAATATCCCCAGACTCTTCCCATGACCCCAGAATGATTCTTTCTGTGGTTCTCCTAAGCCTCTGCTTCATGCTATGTCCTCAGCATTTTCCCTTAGTGATAATTTCCCTTTATATTGCTCCTCAACTCAAATATTTGCTCATATTCTCGCCATTTACCTCTTTTACCAGATAGGTGAGCAAGAGGTTGTGTGTGCAAGGACAAGGCTGGATCTGCATGCCCACCAAAGCCATAGGTAGTGGCTGGCTTCTGCGTGCCTCTTCCTTGCTAAATAGACGTGCTCTGGTTTGGGGTGCATCTCTTTCCCCCTCTCCTCTTCCCACATGCGTTGCTATGAAACTGGTTTTAAGAGGCTGCTGCTCTGTCAAACATGATTGAAACTGACCACTGGATTCAAGGGTACCTGGGGAAAAGGCTGACAGACAGCTGGGCTTTGTGTAAGCCCTTGTTCCACTGAACTCATGAACTACTAAGTGAGATTCAAATGCTCAGGGAATGGGGTTAGTGTACCTCCCTCATAGTTTAAATTCATCCAACAACAACTGCAATAGTGTATTAAGTGTATTTAAAAGTATATTAAAACTTTCTGTTTTCAGAACTGCTGTGCAAGATCAGCATTTTACACTGGGTAATGATACGAAAGAGCTTTTGAACAGCCATTGTACTGCACAAGCCTGTGGGGAGCTGCTTGTTTTTAACTTAGAACGGAGGGAATTTTTCAGTTGGGGAAGATAGACTAGTAAGTGTAGTTTGAATGTGCCTCTCTCCTTTTCTCTTTTCACTATTTTTGCACCAGCTTGAATGTGTAACCAGACAGTTTTCTGAGATCTCTGTTAACAACCAGAGTTTAATGTGCAGTCACCAATCTTAATATTATGAGAGTTTAGAGGCCTTTGAGTGTGGAGTAAATTGGTTTTAAAAGCAATAGCAATTCCTCAAAGGATCGTGTTACAGTACTAGATTTGAAAGTTGTAAGCAATGAAGTGGACGAGAGTTGAAAAAGTAGATGAAGCATTTTGTGGGCTGCTGGGAGCAAAACAGATCATGATTCTTGCATTGACAGAGGTGGGTTGTGGGGGCAGCTGACACTTCTAAAGTTGGGGCTTTCAATCCATCCATAATTACCATGGGTCATGGGAAGGCTTCAGGAGCACCACTCAGTCACACTGATGGATGAGGGAAGGAGGAGAGCCTGTGTCCATATAATCAGTAGAGCTCTGCACTGGCTAAAGCAAATGCTGCTGTGATAAATATAATTGTAATTAACTCAAATAATAAATTACAAAAATCAATAAAAAAGAGAAGGGGAGCCCAAGTAAAAGGAACTCTAAAGAGATGTACATGACCCTGACAGAGGAAATCATGGCCCAGACCCCCAGAGCTGTTCAAATGAGAGTCGAGTGCCTGAATAACTTTTAAGATCTCAGTGACAGTCTGGAGAGAGAGAGAAAAGGAGCTGAGAGTCTACTAAGCTACTTCTTAATAGACTGCTTGTTTTCCACTTTGAGTGGATGAATGAAAGGCTGAGCTGTCAATATTTTTCAGGATGCTATTGGGAATTTCTCCTGCTTTAATGTACTATTTCATAATGTTTGCATTTTGGTTTACATGTGATGTATACACTGGAAGTAACTTGAAATTCTAGAGTTTTTTTGCATGGTTGCCCAAATGCAGAAACATCTTGTTCGCCAAACTGAAGAAAAGATTAGAAGTGTTTTGGTTGTAACTCCCTGCTATGATCATATCAAGACCTTGATTTCCTCAAACTCCTCATCAGGACCACGCTTTAGCAGCAATGGTCTACGTCTCTAAAACTGAATAGTTGTTATTATTAGTTGAAGCCAAAACATATTCAGTCAATCAGATTCTGGTTTGGAGATGTTATGGATGGCATGTAAAATGAAGTACTGAGAACGGACAAAATAGCATAGCAATGAAATTCTATTCATAAACTCACACTCACTAGTTTCCAGACTATTGTTAATGGCAATATCTATATGGATGTCAACAAGGCAGGAGTGAGAAGGCATAAAAACAAGAATCACTAAATTAAACTTGAATCTGCATACATATAGAAGCATATACCCATGTGTTTATTTTCACAAGTGAGATAATGCCATGTCTATTCTAAGTGTCGTTTTTCTGCTGTTTCTATCTGAACAAATGGCTCTTAAAGCAATTATGAAAAAATATAGGAGATGAAGGGAGGAGCAAGGGAGTACATGACCCAAGAGAAGTGAATAAATCATGCGGACACAGGTTGTGTGGGCAGTTTGAGCTGGCTCACAGGCAGCACCAGATAAATCTGTCCCACAGAGGATGCTACTTTGTGCTCTACCCTCTGGCTTTAATGTTTCACAAGCTTCCTGCCGGCCCTCAAATGGCTGTAAGGATGGTTGTGAAAGTGCAAGCCAAAGATAAGCAATACAAAGGTGTCCACAGGAAGGCGGAGCAAGATCTTCAAAGATCTGAACTTTTACTATTCATCTTAATGGCATGTTATTACTTAAATCATGCAGCAATGTACATTTTAATGTTGTTAACTATTTCATTGCTGGGTAAAACTTGCAAGGTAAAACCAGACTGACAACTAATAGGAAGATATATAATAGTCACTCTCATTGGCATTGCATCACGGTAATGTTTTCATGAGTTTGATATCTGCATTATACAGGATTGTCTTGAAACTGTAAAATAAGCTGATATTGTGACTGTTCTACTGTTTACCTGGCAACCTGCCTTTACATTACAATTTGACATTACCGTGACCATGAGACGATAAAATTTAAGCCCATAGGAAAGAAAGGAAGGCTGGGTGATAATATTGGTCTTTAGGAGAGCAGATTTCATCTTCTTCACAGTACCATGGGAGACTGTCATAGAGCACTGTGAAGGAGCTTCACATTTGTTTAATCTTCAAGAATCTCTTTGGAGTAGGACTTCTCAGAAATGACCAGTCCTGGCAGGGGACTGGCTTTGGAACGGGGAACTCCTGACTGAAATGAAATGCATCCTTTCAGGTTTTCCAAACTTCACTGGATGAAGCTTTAAGCAGCCTTAAAAGTTACCCTTGCTTTGTGCAGCAGAGATGGGGTGGTCCAAAGGTCCCTTCCAACCTGAATTAGTTTTATGTTTATGTTGCGCCTTTATGCAGATGTATTAAAAAGGCACATTCTTTTCAGTTAACAAATGGAAGACTCCCAGCCGTTCTTTGGATGGATGTGCTGCTGCCAAGTCGAAAAAAAAGTCTCTGATAGTCAAGTATGATGGTGATGAGCCCAGTACAAATGACTCCTTGTTTGCAAATTGAGGAATTGTGTAGTGTATCAGGCAACAGGAGTCATCCTTTTGCTTTTCTGTGCAAAAATGGCATTGTAAGACCCAGGCCCATTTTCTTTAACTGGCTGAATAAGCCATTTGATTCATCTGTTCATTCTTCCAGTGACCTTTTTCCTTTGCTGCTTATTCTGATTCCCCGCTGTAATACAAGATATAAACCTCATGAGATAGCAAAGATCGGTAAGAGTCATACAAGTAAATGCAGGCAAAAAGGTTGATGTGTGCTTTGTCCAGTGTTGTATCTTGGTTATTCTGAAAGTTTTGAGACAGAATCTGTGTCCTGTTTCACTAGAGGAAGCAAGAGTCTCCTTACCAAGCAAAAACACCGCCACTCTTTGAAGGCGTTTGACAGGTGCCTGTCACAAGCTGCAAGGCGTTTTGAGAAGTGTGGCATTTAGAAATGCTTATTTCTTGTTACTTTCCACCGAAAATAGGAGTGTTCTTCACTACCTAAGGTGGTGTGATAGGACTCCAAGCTGGCTTGAATGTTGAGGCAGATCTGAGTAAACCTTTTTCTTAAGTTGTATGTTCTCAAAACTGTAAAGGAGCTTTTAAATGCAAACCCAAGTTTTATTTTAACAGAAACTAGATCCCGTTGCTTGAAAAACAGATAAAACTTAGAGTGAGACAAAACAGAAATGAAAGCATTTGGAAACCAAATTCCTTCTTGCCTGCTATGTCCTGGCAGAAAAGGTCCTTTTTTCAGACTTTCTCTCAGTTTAGCAGCTCAGGAACTTTCTGTATTGCAACAAAATCTCCTCTGAGAAGGTCTTTGAAACTATCACTTTGAAAATATCACTAAGCCCATCACTGAGGCTTGGTTGTGTATCTGCTTTTCGTAGCACTTTGCCAGTCTGAGTTCTCACACCCTCAGCCTAGATGCTTACACATTTTACTCAGTGATTAAGTATTTTAATTTGATTGCTTTTAAATTAGATTCTTATATTATATGATATCTAAAAAACTAACCTGAAAATTAAAGAGGCTGATAAGAGAGGAGCTATCTGGCAGGGGGTGGAGGATATAAACCATCAAAAGAAGTTTATTTTAAGACCAGCTTGGCACTGGACATATGTGGTGAAAGAGCACCGTGTAAAGAGAAGTGTCTCTCTGTGTTTCGAAAGTTAGTTTCCTTTCTATTTTGTTTTTATTTAGCTTTAATACCTTAAAAGTTACACCAGGCATGATTGGAAGAACTGATCCATAGAGGAGACTGCTGCAGATGTCAGAGAAGGACAGAATAATTAAGTTCTTCAGAAAGGGTTTCTAGAGGTGAGGTAAAGAACCATCAGCCACTGGCAGAAAGAGAAACTGGAATGGAGAGACGGCTTTACCATATGATATGATGTTTTGTAGCAATATGGTAAATATTGTAAGACATTTCAATCTGTAGCATAGACAGACTCTTCTAGAGAGGTAAATTGCATGTAGGAAATTATCTGGTAAATATATGTTAACGTGAAAAAGTAACTTTGCTCACAGGCACTTTTAGTGAAAAATTTCAAGAGACATACAGATGTTTTTCAAATTCTTAATTCATTTAGTTTAGTGTCATGTAGAGCCACTGGTTGTTGTAAGGCCACTCTAGCCCCCAGTGTTGACTTTTTACCTATTTTTAGTCTGGAAAGTACTAAAGAGTCTCTCAGTACCTATTTAAAGTAATGGCTGCAGATGGACAAGAGAGAGAAGTATACAAACACTTTTCTTTTCCTTTTGCTTTTGAAAGGACTGTGTGCATAGAAAATGGCATAGATATTTTGGTCATTCCACTCTGAGCCACTGGCAGATGGGTGAAGGGGAACCCAGGCCCACCTCTGGGTCTGCCAGCAATAACAGATCTGTGGCTGTACAGCTCAGCAGAATAGATGATGCCCCACCAGCGGCGGCAAGACAGAGGCCAGGTCAGGCCAAGGACAAGGTGGGCTCCTGAGAGTTTATATGGGGGAGTGGAAGGTCTGGGTGTGAGAGAAGAACAGGGTACCCAGCTGCAAGTCACAGTGGCAGGTTGGGAGTCTCAGAAAGGGCAGAGTCACACATGGCAAGTATTTGTGTGGGAAGCTTGGAGAGCTATTCCTTAATGAGTTTGCAGTGTGCCAGGCCTTAGATTGATGTGAGTCAACCATTTGGTTTTTAATCTTTTCCTCTGCATGCATAGTGACTATTCACAAGAGGATTACAGTGAGGTATTCTGAAACTAAAAGGCATGTTTAGGATCTCATGGCTACAGGAGTAAAAGTCGTGGGCAAGTTTGGCTAGCACAAGTAGACTGCAGACTTGTTCATGTTTTCTGATCAGCGTCATGCTCCTACTCACATTTATCCTAACTCACAATGCAGCATCAGCTCTAAATGTTCAACTGCTGTTGCCAGCATGTAAATGAAATACCTCACATGGGTGTCACCTCTTCAGGATCACCTTGTTCTTACTGCTCAAGAAGTCAAGTAATTGGAGCAAGTGATCACATCAGCTGAGAAAGTAGACAAGCCAGTATCTTCTGCAGATCTAACGTTTTAAAATGTTCTAAACAAGCACATGCCTGCCTAGATTTACTCTGGAAGACAATATAATACCCATCAGTGTAACTGCAGAGTTACTGCCTGCCAAAATGAGACTCCTGTGAAGCTGAAGCTTTATGTAGGTCCAGATACCTCAGGTTCAGCCTTGTCTCCAGAGCACATTTTGTAATGCTTCATACTTAGAGCTATATCCATATGCTCAGCAAAAATAGATCCCTTCCTCAGGAGGTGAGGGGAATGGGAGCACGGCAGCTAACTACCAGCCTAAAGAAAGAGGGAAATGAGTCACAGTCATTAAGTAGGTCACTTCCACTTTTGTAACAGTGCTCTTCTAGTACTCAGGTTAGTCTCTGAAATAAGGAACTGTATGGGCTCAAGTTTTCGTCTGAGCTTGCTGTTTCTGCTCCAGAAAAGTGGGGAAAGTAAGGAAAAATTCCCTGTATAAAAATTGGTGTTTTCAGCTGATGAATATATGATCGTGGGTTCTAGTGAAACTATTTTAACTCCCACTAATTGAATATGTGGTTTAGTTTTGTTTCATGCATCTATGTAGCTTCTTTAAAAAAAAAACCACACCAAACCTCTGTAGCAGCTGCACTGGCTTCTGCTAATATTTGCTTCCCTTACAGTAAAACCTAAGCAGTTCAGGAAAAGATGTAAACCTTTTCTTTACTTTTATGTCAGATCATGTCTTTGAAATGCTGAGTTTCTGCTGGAAGACAGAACACAATTTTATCCACGGTGAGTGGGAGGTTGTAGTATTAGATCTTCTTTCAGGAAGCTTCTTTGACCCCAAACAGAGGGTCAAAACATTTTGGTCATCAAAGCTCTCAAACAAGGGGGTTGGAAGATTAAGATATAACAAAGGTTTTTTCCAATAAATTTCTCAAAGCAGAGGGAGGGGTATTACTACTGTCATTGTTTTGTTGTGGCAGATAGACTGCTGGCCAGAGACGTTGTCCTGGCTGAAAAACTGATGATGGTTCAGTTTTGAAAAGTGGGTGTTTCCTCTGCTTTTATTCACCACATTAGGTTTTCATAAGGAAACAAACAAACAAAAAAACCCCAACCAAAAACCCACCATCATTTATCATGTTCCTTTTGCTTTCCTGAGAGATCTGTGTCACAACGACTTACTGAGTGTGAAGCAAGCTGCTGCTTCTTTTTTTTATCCTCCCCTTCTACGAAAGAGTCGCTTTAGGACTGATTCTAGTAACTTGATACCACTTGATGTATTTTTGCTGGAATATGGAGCCTACATAAATTGCACCATAAGCAAATTTCTTTATAATGGAAGGATTGGGAAGCTGCAGCTTGGCAGGCCATTTCATTGGTGTGGCTTTTTTAAGGTGGATTTTCCAGATGCTTTTTAACAGATTATATTGTAGACTTTTTCAATGGGTATTAAGAATATGCAGTTGCCACTGTTTTTAGAGCATCCCACCTGTGCTCCACATTTGGAAAAGCCTGACAGATACCACTGCACAATTTGAAAGGAAAATTGTTGTTATTTACACTTTCCAATGTGCCTGTGTATCAGTTTTGCATGCCCCCACAGACTCCTGCTGAAATCAAATCCAATCTCTGCAGACTCAAATACAGATGAAAAGCTAGGTCTCCCCTCTCACAGAGATAAACTGACAGAAAACCACAAAGAGTAGCAAAAACCAATTACCACATTCATTAAACCAAAACATCGTTCCTTTCTGGCGGGGATGCAGTAGCTGATACGGGGACTTATTAAATAGAGGATGGGCAGATGTAGGTGACTCTGCAGAACGGTGTGATGCAGGCAGGGGCTCTTCCAGTGCTGGTCCTGAAACGGAGCCAGAACAGAACTTTAAGTAGGAGAATTTCCTCCCAGCTGAGCAAAAGCTCTTGTAGACTATGGTTACAGTGAGATCAACCAAACCAGCTGGATCCACTGCACACAGAGTGCGTCCCAGGACTCGGGGCTGATGAGAGCCTTCGTGTCCTCTAACTGATGTCCTGAGACGCTCAGCACCTCCTGCTCTGCGAGGGGCTGGCACTGTCCGTCTGAACACTTTAACAGCAGCGTGGCCTTTGCCTCAGACCTTTCCAGGGTGCCAATGCTTTTCCTAGGATTTCCTGACAGCTCTGAGGAAAACAATTCCTCGTAAGGCCAAGACTTATTTCTGCTATCTGTAGGAGATGCCATCCCTTTCTGTATTCAAAAAACAGAGTGGGAAACCCTGGCCAGTGACTTTGAAATGAAAAGCACTTTCTAGAGAGTTTAAAACTTGCATTGTTTGCCTGGTACAGGCTGCGGCACTGGGGAATGCTATGAACCGTGAAGACCATGCAATCTCTGTCACCACATTATCCCAACCGGAGAGCTCTGTTATAACTCGTTAATGCTCCCAGACCATTCAGACTTGATTTTGTTGTCATTACGGCATTATCTGTCCCTGACATATTGCAGAGTAGTGTACCTTCCGCCAGCTCTTCCTCTCACTGCAGCACATGACTGCACGTTGCACATGGCTGAGCTGTTTGTCTGGCTGTGCCACATGGGAATTTCTCCTGATAAGGTAAACCTTCGTGTTCTGCCCAGAAATGGAGCCTGGCCCTTAAGAATGAAGGAAAGAAGGAGATTTGCACTTTGTTCCTTCCACTAGAAGGAATGTTGCCCAGTGGTCAGATTGAAGTAAACACGAGATAGGGGGCTGGAATGCAACTCTTGCCTTATCAGCTCCTGGCCCCTGCCTCAGGAGCCCTCTGTCATCTCATAACATTTATTACAGGCTTACCAAGCTTCAGAAAGGGTTCTGGGTTTTGGGCTTCTGCTGCTAAATAACTTATGTGATGATGAATGAGTGATTTAAACTTACAGCACCTTGCTTCATTATCTCCAAAATTCTCAACAGGAATTTCACTGGGCTCCCTGGAAGCTCAATGTTCATAAATGGCTTTAAGAGTCTTTCCTGAAGTATTTTCCTATTATGCACAAATAGTGTAATAACCTTAACTTGAGATTATTACTCCAGAGCCAAGTGGTAAACACCAGCTCAAATTCACACTGTATGGGTTTGTCTGCCCTGGAACGGGGTGGCTGCATTGATGCTGTGCTGCTGCCTTTTGCCTTGGTTTCCTCTAGGACCCGTGTAGCATAATTTTGGCTGTGAAAACTAGCTTTTCCTTTAGGATAACTTTTTGGGTTCAAAGTCTTTGAAATAAACAGATCCCTTGTTAAATTACTCAACTTACTTTTAAAAGGTCTTTTAAGAATAGTCTCACAGGCTCCTTTTTGAAGAAATGGTTACAAGAAACTAAGCCATGTATCCTCACATCATAATTATGATAATTAGATGCTATCCCTTAGTCTTATGCTTTAACTATTCAAAAATGAGAGTATAGCCTTACAAAAGCCCTTTTTAATATATGTTTAGAATATGTGGCAACCTGGTTTCTCAAGGCAAAAGACCATTTCTCCTGCTTTCTGACTGCTAAGGAGGAGCTGGTCTGTACTTGCAGGAGGGATTTCCCTAAAACTCAGCACCTGGGGATCCCAGCCCTCAGACACTGACACTTCCTCCTATGGGTTACCCGAACACCTCCAGCTTTGGGGGTTGCCTCAGCTCATCTCAGCTTGAAAGTATCCATAACCACTATGTTTGGGATTAAGTTTTTTTCCTATTTTATTTGTAATTTCATAATCTGTAACCAAGAGGAGGTGGGTTTTGAAACAAATTTTTCTGATAATCGTTTGTCTCCCAGATTCTTAAGTAGTGGCTGCTGTGATCATACTCTTATCACAGCTGCCTTGCCCTCTACAAGGACCAAAAACTTGATGTGAGCCAAGAGGTGCAGCTGAGGGGTGAAATGTGTCATTTCACTGTAGCTGTGCAGAAAACAGCTGCTGCAAACAGGTATTAGGGAAGAAGCACAGCTTTTAAAGGGGTGTGTTGTGAAGGAGCCAGGGAGGTAACATACCTAGCACAGAGATATAACTTTATGTCAGTAAAGGCCTTCGGCCACATGGATTCCCAGAGATCCCTCACATATGAAGATCTGCTGTGTTTGTGCTCTAATAAAAGAAGATTAACTAGGAAGCAGTTTCCTTTACTGAGTTCTACTCTTAATTTTGGTTGGGGTTTTGGTTTTACTGACTTAGTTTATATCCTTGTGTCGCAAATGTAAAATGCTTCACTTCCATAACTTTTTCTTTGGTGTCCAGAGTTCTGAGAAAGAGTTAAATTATCCCATAGGGACACACTAAGGAAAGACAAGAAAAGAATAAAACTAGGAAGAGTGCTTTGAAAGAAAGCGTGGAATATCTCTGACAATGTGTGCCCGGTAATAGAAAATTGGGTATGTGGGATTTTTCTGGAGAAGCCCTTCCAAAGAAGGCTCAGACATACGATGAAGTAGTCACCTAAGGCTGCTTTGAGACAGATATGCTGATGATAGCCTGTGGGGAAATCTTTCAAATGGGGCGAAGCCCATGCCCAATAGAGTAGTTCAACTGGTCAATTCCCACTGAATAAATTATTCCTGTTCTCCAAGAGAAAAGGCACCACTCTCACAGAGCAGAGCATGGCTGATGGGTGGCCCTCACAGGGTTCTGCTGCAAGAAAAGCTGCAAACTGAGGCACTTTGCGAAATGGAATGAAAAAACAGCAGCTCTTGTTTCGGTGCAGCAAATCACTTATCATTTCCATTTCAAGACGGATGAACTTTTGATAGATAACAACCCATTGGGGCTCTATATACCCCGTGATAGCCGGAGTGTGAGTGCTTGACAGGTGCTGTCTTTCCAGAGACTTTGCTTCACGACAAGTGCAGTGAATGTTGGCATCTGAGAGGTTCATGACATTTTTTTAAGGCCGTGAAACAGTTGAGCATGTGTAGGTATTTGTATATATTTATACACATAGAAGTACACACGCACACACACTTATGTATTCAATATACTCAAAGAGGTTGCAAATTTTTGGCAGAAGTTGTGCAACTGGATCTGTGTGACGGTATATAAAATCATTCAGTTTTGAGGTTTCTTCATTTTTATAATTTTTATTAAACATTTTTAAAGACCACCTTTAAAATCCCATTAAATGCTTTCATTTGCCTAAAATGGTTTGTTTCAGTAAATGAACATACCTGTGAATTGACTATGTGAATTGACTAAGTTTGAATATGGTGATGTAGGGGTATTTGTGTTTCTGTTTGCTGAGTTTTCACTCTGGGAAAAGCGAAAAAAAAAAAAAAGAGGCATTTTCTGCTGGAAAAGATTCCTCATATCCAAATTTTTTACTAACTTTAATAAAAAGTCAAAGAAAAGAAAACATTCAAGTCTCTTGACTCTTGCCAGCTCCTGCTGCTGCTATTTGTTTATAGTTTATTCCTTTATTTTTATTATTACTGACCATTTTTTAGTACTGTAGTGGTGCCCAGATCTTCCCCATGACGATCATAAGGACATGTACAAGTCTCGTAAACAGATGAGCTGATACTATTTCTTCCATCAAGAATCCCAGCACACAGTCAGCCGACCTGGAACCAGGAAGTGCAATACAATAAAATCACATCCAAGCTTTGGGGTATGTTTATGAGCAAACACAACCAGGGAGGGTTTTGAAAAACTGCTGGCAAAGACTCAGGTCTGCATGCTGTGGGGACACCATTTTATCCCTTCTTCTTGGAATAAAAAGGGGCATTTCTCAGACAAAATAAAGGCTTATATTCATCTTGCAGAAGTGGCCAGTGACTGGATTCTGGAGAAGGTGTGCTCTGTACCTTCAGACTGTGGGTCTGGGGAGTGTGAGCAGCGCCCCAGCATGAAATTTGGAGCCTGGCATCAGCAGGTGCTGAGTTTGATGTCTGCCCCATAGTGTTTCACCCCCTGTGCAGGGACAGGAAGGACCTAAGCTGGAAGGGCAAGATCCAGCCACTGTTCTGGGAGCCCGGGTACATTTCTTCCCTAGTGAGGCCTTCAGTAAGAGTCACCAACATGGGCCCTTGATAAAGGAGAGGGTTCGTGAAGGCAAGAACTTACGCAGATTTGAAGCTTAAACAAACAATAAAAAGATATGTCAGACAACCACTTATACCAGTGGATAAAGTTTGGGAGGACTTTGAGAAGGAGAGAAGTGTGTGGCCTTGTACTATTTTGAGAGTGTGGAGGGATTGAGAGAGAACTGATGAAATTTAATGGAAGAAGGGAAGATACCAGGTTCGCTGAGACTGGGAAGATATTTCCTCACCTACTCACTGCTTCTATGTGAGACAGTCTCGGAGGGAAGATAATCTCAGTACAGCAGAAATGAAGTCTTTGGTTTTTTAAATACACGGAGGTTGAGAGGAAGGTTTTGAGAGGCTGCAGATACACTCTATTGGAGTACAGTAACTACATGTGATAAAGTCGTTGAGTAGAAGGAATGCAGGTGTAAATGTCAGGACTGAGTAACACACAGGTCAATGGTTTTGCAGTAAAAGAAGAACTGGGCAGGACTGTGAGGGCTCAGCTGGTACAACAAGTGGAGAAAGCCAGAAGTAAGCCTGAAGTTGGAGAAAATGACCGAGTAAAGAAGCTGAGGGTGCTGAGGCACTGGAGTGAGACATGTATGTTGGGATGCAGCAGAAGGGTAGAGATCACAAAGCCCAGACATCTCCCGATATAAATAAAAGTAATTTCCTGGAAGCTAATGGACTCGGTGTGATGTTCGTTAGGTGAGGACACAGAGGGTATGAAAGAATAGGATGATGATGCAAAAAAGATCTCTGGAACATAATCCATCTTTAAACCTGCTGAATAATGCCTGGCTTGGGGAGGACTGTGCAGTCAGGGATACCAACAGCAGGAGAATAATTCCATGCCTGCTATGGTGCTGAAGCTGAAGAGAATGAAGTGAGTTATTAACTGTAGCTTTATGTCAACAATGGCATAACATTAATCCTGTTATGAGCTAAACTGACAACTGATAAGAACTGTTTATGGTTTATTCAATGTAAATTAAGCCAACAATAAGTAAAATATAATCAAGTATGTCATAAATGTTAATTAAAAATTAGAAACATGGAGACAGTCATTGGCAAACAGAATTACAAATGTTTAAATAATGCAGTAGTTGCGGAGTGAGACGTAAATTAAGTCAAATGGACAGTCTCAGTGACAGAAATTATATTTAACAGGTAATAAAATCAGCAAGAAAACCACATTCTGCAGTGGGCTTGAAGAGAAGTACAGGCACTAGGAGATCGGTATTGCATTGCCGTATATCAGATGTTTTATTTATAAAAAAGCAATGATTTCTGCTTCTTTATGAGAAAAACAAAAAAATAGAACATCCATGTTCTTTCCGTGAAAGAAACCATATATGCAAAATTCACCATGCCAAGTCTGAAAGAGCATGGAAAATTATCATGATTTTTGATTCAATAACCTGCTTTGAGAAGGCATTAAATACGTTGTTTGCAACACCTCCTAATACTATATTAAGGATTAAATCCAAGTAAGCTCAGCAACATATTGCAAACAAGGGTAAATTGGCATGTGAAACCTATAGTTTGTTTACAGTGGTTACATAGCGGCCTTGTAGCACAAAAAATGCGATTTGTTGGAACACTTTTTTTTATGGTATGTTTCTTTTGGCTCTGGGGAATTGTCCTGTGACTCAGATCATGCTCAATAAAGAAAAAGGCCCAACCTGAAGTATTGCTGTTGTCACATGGTATCTACGTTGCTGATAAACAGGAAAATGTTTGCTCAGCACCTTATTCTAAAGCCATTGTGAAGCAACAAGCAGTTTCTGAAACAGAACTAAGTGGCTGTATCCTGTATTTTACTGCTAAAATCTGAAAAATTATGTGTGAGATAGGAGTCTTTTAGTTCTTTTAATGTGTTTGCTCTCTTATCCCTTCCTGGCACAACCAAGCTTCTATGTGGAAGCTGCAGTGCTCAAGTCTGGAGCTTCACTCTTAGCACAGTCTTCTAGCTGGAGAGAGTTATACTGTCTCACCAACCAACTAAGTCAGGTTTTTACATGGCCACTGCAAATATATTATCTTGCTGCTGTCTCCCATGTCTAAATATTTAATTCCTAGATTCTAAAATCACGGCGCATCTGTCAGTGTTATCTTTAAAAACCCCATTGGGAAAGGAGAAAGAGTTCTCTCCCTTTCTTACAGCATGGCAGATTTATTCTTCAGAATAAGACCCTTCTGTGTTTAATTTGGTTAAAAATAAGAAAGATCCTGAAGACAGAATGAGTGAAGTTTCCTGGTTTGAAAAATACATTTTATATTCTGTATTTTGGAAGAGATTTTATTGCACCTTTTTTTCTGCTTGATTGGTTTTTTTTTTTAGTGGAGAGGAATTCAAAGGAATGAAATTAAGCCTATAAACCAGTACCAGTAATCACATTAAACACAGGATAATTGAACTAGCAATTTCCCCCAGCTGTAGGCAGTTTGTGAACTGCCAGGCAATAAATCCACTGCCATCTACCACAGAAAGTACTGTTGCCTAGTTTCCCTCCCCTTTGCCTTGGGATTTACTTTGCATCCATGGATTGTTTCAAATCCTTGCCTGCATTCAGTACAAAGGCTGCAGTCCAAGCACAGCCGAGGGTTTCCTCCTTTGCAATCACTGACCAGGGCCAGGCCTTTCAGTATTAAACATGCTTCAGGGGACAGACACAAAGAAGTGATCAGGTGCTGGGGAGCCTGCTCTGTTGCTGAACTCAGAAAATAGGTCAGCTGTCCTTCAGCTGCCTTGAAAAAAATATAAAGGGGGTGAGGAATAAACTCGTTTTTCTTTCTTTCCTATTAACATTGTTCCAAACCCAGAGGAGGGGAAAATATCCATCTCCTACAAGCTGTACAAATACTGATGTTCAGATTATAGGTTGTTTAATCTTTCTTCTGCTGTGAGTTCTCCACTCCTTGGGCTGTTACAGGATGCAATTGCCTGAGCAGTGCTGGGGCAAACAGAAATGCTCTCGAAGCAGATCTCCTGCTAATCCCTCAGAGTGTGGTGGTGTCAGGCCACTGCAATGCTCTGCTGCTGCCACCTTTCTAAGCAAAATCATAACTCTGTAGAAAGACTTCCCTGAAGTACTCCGACTTTAATTTCCTNGGGGGGGAGTGTGTTATGTTTTCTTTTTTTTTCCACCTCTGTACAAAGAAAAACCTCTCTGTGAAAAAGAGGGCCTGTACTTGGCATGTATCGTAGTAACATGAGCATAATAAACAAGAGTGGCTGTACCCATAAATAATAAAAGGAATGTTTCTCCTCACACGGCAGCTTTTCAGAGGAGAAAAGGCAGAGGATAGGTAGCCCTCCTCTAATGTGCAACCTTGCAAACTCTAATCCCCACTTCTGTTATTTTCTTTGGCAAGCCACCAGCTGGTGGAGAAGGAGGTACCTCTCTGCTTTGCACTCCCTTCTAGCTTTTATTCTCTTTCTTATCTCGTATGCCTTGTGCCTGCTGGAAACTCAGAGGCTCCTTAAAAACACAGCCGTATTTCTTCCCTCTGCATGTGCAGATTTTACATTCTCATGATGATGGAGACATGCTCTGCTGGCAATGAACTTGGACTCATAATATCAGCATAGAGGTGAAAATAGACCATTCACAGCTTAACATCCTCCTGATTTACGTTCTTGCAGCGAAGGTGATGAGCTCTTGATACAAATGAATAACTGTATCATTGGAAAATGTTTCTGATGTTGTTTCAGCTGCTTAAGTAAAAATGTTAAGCTTTCTCACCATTAGAGACATGATTTAGCGGCACGTCAAGATTTCTCTTTTCTGGCCACTCAGTTCAAACTTTAAATATATTGTAGTTGGCTTCAGTTTTCAGAGCCATGTGTTAGCTACTGCAGTAGCTGAAAATGCACGCAAATTATCCCTTTATTCTGGCTGAGATTACGACATTAAAACAACAACAACAGAGAAAAGCCTGTGCAGAGAGTATCATAAATAATTTAGCTTAAGTGAATGCTGAAATTAGTCAAGGCACCACATTGCTTGGCTCCAAGCAGTCTATTTACAGCCAGATATGTAGAGTACCCTCCAGCCAAAGCCTAGGCTTACAAAAATGGAAAGCAGGAAAAACAATATGATCTTCTTTTAAAGAAGCACGTTGGAATGATCCACAGGGTTAAATATACCTAGACAGTGCTCTGTGCCATAGCTCCAGCAATCTTGGGAGAAAACAAACTGTTTATAGAGCGCTCTGAGCTGGGGAAGGAGATAATGAAACATGCTCATGTATTATTGGCAAGTGCTCTGAATGGTACAGGAGAGCTAAGTGCATACAGTATTATCTTGCATAATTATTGGGTCACTGTACTGTAAACTAAGTGGCTTCTATACTTAGCCACACTACTGTGCTCACTGCCTGATTAAGGACTAGATCCAGCTCTCTCTCCCACCAGGCTGTATTTACACTGAGCTCAAAGGATTGATTTCGGGCCTACTAATTCTTCTTGGAGTGGCCTTCTTTTCTGAATAGCTGAGATGAGCGTGGGGACAAGATAGCGATGGGCATTTGTAGTCATAGCAGTAGGGATACTCCCGCTGCAGCCAGGCACAATAGAGCCTTTCCAGGGAGTCCGGGGCTTGACTACACAGCGAGACAGCAAGTGGACAAACCCAAATAGATGACTTGGATAATTTCAGGGAGATGACAAGAACGGATGTGAACTATGGACTAGACTATTTCATAACTAGTGCTTAGTTTGCATGGATCAGAAAGCCCAGAAAATCTCAGCTGGGGAGAAAGTATGTGTTTCTCACGCATTCCTTTGAATGTGGTTATCGTGGACAGGTACCACTTGAGGAGAGACTTCAACCAGCACGGTACAGCAGATCAGGGGGCAGGTTATCTGCACACTCACGGGTTGAAAGACAGCTCTGACAAGCAAAAGATGTGGTCTGTGGAACGGGAAAAGTTGAAGGAGTTTTTTTATTATGGGCACTTTCAGAACCAGCCTCCTTAACACATATATGAGTCCCAAAGTGACTGTTCAGCTGAAATAGTCGTGGAGAATGGGGGGAACTCCAAGATAGCCTATGGCAATTAGTTAGGCAACAAAGTGTGTGTGCATATATATATGTATCCTCAGAGAGCTCAGCAGGCTAGTTGAAGTGACAACGGACTGAGCTAAATTCAAGAAGAGAGGCTGTGAAAGCAAGGGGTGAGAGAAGGAAAAGAAGCCAGGATTACAGACTGAGATGAGATGGAAACAAAGGCCAGGAACTGAGACAGAGAAATGGGAAGTAGCAAATACAGTGTGAAGAAATGACGTTGAGAATAGAAAACAAATGGAGAGAAAATGGAAAATGAAAATTAAATTAGTATTTTTGTTGTTTAAAGGAAGATTAGCAGTTCGAGCCTTGGGAAATACACACGGTCAGAAAATAAATGAAACCAAAAACTAATGTAGAGAAAGTAATGCTAGAAATCATTGACCAACACTAACATGGCAAAGGAGATGAGAACTCTGTCCCAAGATAATAGTGGCAGTAGTTATATTTACTGACAGGCAAGAAATGGGTTAGATCTCACATCCTTAAGATACATGCTTATCCCTGAAGCAATTATACCACTTCTTCTAAATGCCTGTGCTGCACTGTGATAGGTCCCTACCAGTCCTTATTCTGACAATCCACAGTGTAGGAGTGAATACAGAGATAATTAAAAGTGTAGGATTTATTTCTATGCCTGTATCATCTGACATATTACTAATTCTTTTCAAGTCCCAGAGTAACACTGAATTTCTAGATCATAAGGCCAAGTTAAAAACGTTCCTGGTAGCTATGTCTTCTTTCAGTTCTTGTCTCATGGGAAAATGTAAAAACAAATCCTAAACACTAGGGATTTCCTGTGCTACAGCCCCTCTCTCCACGGCAGTCACTAGATGTTTCACATTGTGTGACTGCTGCAATAGAGAATTTCCTCTGCCAGTCATGCCTGCCCTGTCAGTGATGTCCATCATCCAAGTAAGCAGACATGAGGAGAGAATGGGCTCTTGGAGAAACAGGAGATGGAGAATGTGCTTTAGGGAGTAGATAAAGAATCTTTGACTCATCTTCACATCCAGTGAATCCCTTATGCCAGTTTCACAGAGTGAAGAAAAAGCAAGAAGATTCTGCTTTTATCAATTCCACATGAAATCTTCAAATCTAGGTCAGATTCTTCTAACCATGTATGTTTTAAGCTCTATAAAAATATTTTTTCCGAATATTGAATTCTATTTGCGAACCATGTAAAAAAAAAAGAAGCCAAGATCTGACATAAAACCTTAGAAAAATTTCTATAAGACCTTCAGCCTTCATATAACCTCGTTGAGAAGCAGTGGAAATACAGGTTTAACCCATTCACCTCTCTTCCTGTGCAAGCTGGAGCAGGGCTCTGGGCATGTACACGAGGAAGTGGCTTTTGCTGCATGACAGTGCATAGCATGCTTAGCATCACCACTTAATCACTGGACTTTGGGCTGGCTGTCAACCTTGTGTATGGACATGGTATTGTGAAACACTATGGTAATGATGCTTCTATTTACCTCTTTTTTAAAGCTGAAGACTGCTGATGTAGTCCTTAGGAGCCCAAAAATACATCACTTTTATGGCACAAAGGTTCATCTTTCTACTACAGTGAACCACTCCACTTAGGGTAAGTGGCAGGTAGTTTTAATTCCTTGGGTGTGTTTACCTGCTTCAGAGAAGGAAAGTTATGGAAAAGTGAGCTTGGTTTTTGAGACTGAGAGGTGTGGCTTTGTAACACTGTAAGTGAAGCATGATGTATGCTAGCAAAAAGCATGTACAAAGCAACTTTTTTGTGAGAACTGTTTGGTTTTTTCACTTTTAAAGAGGCGGAGTCTGCCTTACGTATTTAAGATTAGGGAAAAAACCTTACCTTACCTTATTGCACAGGACTATTTGCCTTATTAAGTCATGTTTGCCTCAGGTATAAAACCAGAGCACTGAATAAGATGCCATTAGGGCTAGGTACATTTATTAGAAACTTACTGCAAGTCAGAAAATCTCACAAGAAGATGAACTTCGTGTTTCCATGAGTAACCTTTTAATCTTTCCTTGTGGAGGGGTCAAGACGCACAGGAGCTCCTTGTGAATGTTAAGGTGAGGTCTAAATGAAGGTTTCAATAAGCAGAAGTTATTTCTGGAGCTTTTATATCTTCAGTAAGCTCACACATGAAACAAGTTGCCATGACTCAATAATATTTTTTTTCCAAATCCCTGTGGGCCTTGTTTGGTTTGTTTTGTGGGAATTAAATTACGCTCGCAATTCCAACCTGCAGTGTGTGCATGCAAGGTAGAGGGAGGCTGCTTAGAGGGAAAGTGTTATACACTCAGTAACCTTTTTGTATTTATTTGTTCAGCATGCTAGCTCTTGTGCTATTTGCTGGGAAGGAATGCCTACACAAAAAAGCTACGAGGTGGATCAAATAAAAAAGCCTAGAATGTTTTGAAAGCCTCCCACTTGACTTGGGACTGAAGGGATCTGTAGAATTTTTGGCACATTATAAATCTGTGTTTACCAAAAAGAGAAAAAACCCAACCCAGCAGCCCCACTTTGACTCTGGGTTTATGTCCGTTGAAGTCTATGCCAGATCCAGTTTATAGAATGTCAAGTGCTAATAATTCACAATAGATCCAAAAGAAAGGAAAACTTGAATTACATTTTGGGTCAAAACATGTACTTTTAAAGTCTAAAAATACTGTGCAATTTGATCTTAATTAGAAGATCCAAGCTTACATCACATTGTTCCAACTCTTCTCCTAGAAACTTGAATGTAAACTTTGTGTTTAAATATAAACCCACCTCTAAGGTTGGCCTATTCTCTTTATTTATTTTATTTGCCATGCTGCTGAAAAGGTCACGTGCACAAGAAGAATGCCCTGCTCCTAATCTTTTTAAGCTATTGACAGGGTAGCTCATGAAACGCACTTAGTTTCATTGTGCCTCTAGAAATAGAAAGCAAACTATCTTTCTTATTCCATAGTCCTTTTCTTTCACATTGATACGTTTATCTCTTTCTCTCTTAAATACTCATTCTGGCCTTTGGTTACAGACACACCATTCCGCATGGGGCATAGATGTATGCTACAGTTTAGGAGTAACCTGGGCACAAAACCCTTCTGACAAGATAAAATCTTTCCTTATGAAGTCCTTGCTAATATCAACAGAATAAGTTGGCATTTCATTACACACTACTTGTTTTAATCCTATCTGCCTGTTGTTCATATGTTGCCTGAAAACTTGGGCAGGAGAACTTTGGGAATAGTAGATTGTGTGGTTACCTAAAGTATCACCAAACTTGTAATCTAAATTGGAGCCCTGGCGATGAAATCTAGCACTCAGGCATATGACTTTATGTCATTTTCTGCATCATGCCTTCTCATTTTTCCTGAACTTCTGCATTTTCTTGGAAATTTTCACACCCCAGTCAAAGTCCCAAGGATGGGCTTAAAGTCACCTGCAAGGTTTATGCTTATTCTTTTCGTTATTCATTTAGCTGTGGATCAGAACTGCAGTATCCAGTTGGTCTTTGGAAGAACCGAGTTTAGGGTATCCAGTGGGGACTGGACCCCTGCACTTATGGCACCACTTGTGGCTAAAATCCCTGCTGAGTGCATACCAGCAAATGACCTGGGAGGCAGGAGAAGCCAGGGTGATGCTGCTACATTTTACCCCACCTCTCTTCTGCAGTTCCTAGACCAAGTAAAAAAAT
This sequence comes from Cnemophilus loriae, assembly GCA_013397755.1. NCBI lineage: Eukaryota > Metazoa > Chordata > Aves > Passeriformes > Corvidae > Cnemophilus > Cnemophilus loriae. The sequence goes on along the minus strand of VZTF01008544.1, from coordinate 150,428 downwards.
GCTGCTCCTTCGGTACAGTGCCCCATACAAAAAGAAAAGTGTAAAACATTACTGAAGTGGAATTTAATGAGCCATCCACAAAACACACGTGAGGAGGCCTGGGCATTTCTTGTTTTCTAGTTCTGCTGTGACCCGCTCAGGATGGCTGCCACTGGTGCAGCTGAGCTTCTCCAGTGCTGCTTCCTCATAACCCCAACCTAAATTCATCAGGTAGGTAGCTCTGGTCGTCTGAGAGGCTTGGTTTTGCATGGGTACACTGAATTCAGCACAGCAGTGCCAGAGCCACTTTTCTCAAGGATCTTCTGGTCTGTGGATCTGCTGGTATGGATTTCCAGTGACCAACTTCTAGCAAGGTGAATGGAGCTCTTTCTCTCTCCATTTCTCTTTGGATGCAAGTTGTTTTGGAGCAGATAGAGCTATCTACAGGTGGCAAGATGAGCTGTGTTGTACGTTTCAAGGAAACGTCCAGAAAGATGATTCTGCATACAGTAGCAGGAACACGACATGCATTAAGGGAGGGGCAGGGGAGATTAGATCATAGATTGAAGATTAAATAAAATAATATGAGATTAAATAAACATAATAGTAGTAACAAAAATTGCAAGATTCGGAAGATTGGAAGCCTCTCTGGTAACCAGGGTGTTACAATTGCATAAACAGAAAGCCTGGGAGCTGCTTTATTCTGCTCTAGTGGAATACACAGACTTATTTTGTACTTGCTGGCCTATTTTATAATTATTTTGTGTGGATCAGGCACAGAAAATGCTGAGATGCAGAGAAGGATTGAATTTTTAAAGCGTGCTACAATGTTTTGTTTATTCCTGTACTTTATCACTGCAAACTCGATCATCTTTGCTGGCATTTAGAGACTCCACAGTTGCTCTACTCTCAGCACTGCCTGATAACAGGAGATTTGTGAAGACTTCTCTGCGCAAAACAGAAGGGAGTGAACAGAAACAATCTTTTCACAGTGACTTGGAATAATATCAGTGGTAAGTCTAGGGAGAAACAAATTTTAAAAGCTCCTGTTGCCTTTGGAACAAATTGGGAGCGGGAGAAAGCAGTGTTCATTTACACTGTACAGTCTTAACTTTTAAACAGAGAGAAAGAGACATGTATTTAAGGAGGGAGAATAGAGTATTTTTCATAGCGATACTTTTCTTTCTACCAGTAGTTCTAGAATTTCCATTAGAGAGAAAAACAAATAACAGGGCTGCCAACCACAGAGATGAAAGAAGCCAATGGAGAGAAACAGATTTTTTCAAATAGTACAGCGATGACAAAATACCAAGGCTCATTGACAGTATTGTCAAGGCTTAAAATTATAGCTGATGATACAGTAGTGGCTCTCTGACATTTTAAGACACCACAGCACACGAATTTCTCACTGTATTTTCATTTTCCTTCTTCTCTAGAGAACAACAAACTTAAACTGATTCTGCTGCTAGGTAATAACAGCCAGTATAAAATAATTATTATCGCAGAGTAGAGCATAAATTGGATCAGGCAATCCTCTGTACACTTTGTTATCAGGCCGCTGGGAGCAAATATAGCCCGGTAGTATCAAAAGTCATTAGGTCAAGTCAGGACTTGGGTGACTGAGCAGGTGGAAGTTTTACATGTCAGATGGAGGAAGCTTAATGCAATATTGAGTAGCAGTTACATAAACTCTGCTAGGGTGTTACTGCCCCTTTACAGACAGGCAAGCTGCAGAGGTTAGGGAGCTTGAACTGGTTAGAAAAGTCATGTAGTTCGCAGCCATAAAGCTTCTCTTTAAGTTCTGTTGGATATAGGTTTTATCAGCAAATTGTTGCTAAAGAAGTAATTTTGTAAACTTCTTTACCTGCGTCTCTATCTGAAGGCAGGCTAATTTCACCACAGTGGTGGGTTTCTCTCACCACCAGTTGGCACTGAACTGTGAATGGGATTGAGATTTACCATTAATTCAGGGCTTTGTTGTGAATCTCATCTTGGAACATCCACTTCTGTGCGTCTGATCCACAAAGAGCTGGTACAGACAGCCAGTGCTGTGGTACTGCTCTCCCTCAGAGTGAAATGCACTACCAGCCTGGCGAATACACCTCAGGCATCACCTCTGCCAAAACCTCTGACACTGGGCTCTAAACACAAGCTCTTTCTTCCTCCTTCCACTTTGGGTGCCAAGAAGAAGGGTTGTTTTTTATTTAAACTAGTAACTCAGGTAGCAGAAACTCAGGAACCAGGCGGGATGCAGGAGGCCCTACATGAGAATTTCCTGTAGAGGCATAGGTGATCAGAGCATGCACGTAGGAATGACTTGGACCCTCCCTCGTTGAGGAGGACTCCACATCCTAGTTGGTTCCTTTCTGGTGAGTGATGCAGGCTACTACACAAAACGTAGCTGGTGTCCGCTGGTTTAAATAAGTGCCAATAGCCAACAATTTGAGGAGAGATAGCGCATGGAAACAAGTAAAGGGAGTAGAAGTAGAGGTAAAAAACTGTATTGCCTCTAAGCTACAGAGAAATACACAATTTAAGGAGAAGGATGTTTAACACTGAGAAACTAAAATGAGAACGCCTAAGATAACAGCAAAGTTGAAAAACCTGAATATGCTCATTTGAAGGGTGAGGCAGAGATAATACACTAAAATAATCACTAAATTTGAAGAACTAGCACTTTTGTGAAGTGAAATGGAATCTAGAAGTAAAGATTTTGAATAAGAGGCTGTGACTTGGTCAGATGGTAAGGAAAGGGCATAAATAGCAAATAGGTCCCTATGATGAGGATGAAGCAAGACTACAACATAAGCAGTTGGATCCATTGATCATATCTCAACCCTCTGCAAGACTTGTAAATATTGAAGGAAATATAACCAAGAATATTGAGAAAAATTTAAAATAAGATCCAACATATACTTTAGAAATAGATTATATCATAGTGACGAGGTATATGTCTTTACCAATGGTAAAGCTCTTCTTGCTGATAAGGAAAACATTAGACCCAACTGCTTTGGATGTTGAAGAAAAACATCAAGGAAAAGAAAAGTTAATGTATTAAAAATGAAAATTAGTAGGGAAAAATGAAAGGTGGCTAACGGACCAGCTAAAGAAGAGGCAAAAAAAAATTTAACCTAAAACCAAAGAGAGATTAGGATTGCCATCTCCCTCTCTGGTGGACAGAAAGTTAACATTTAACGTAGAAGTCAGTGCTGGCAAAAGAATGAAGCAGTACAAACTGCCCTAAACAATATATCCTTTGAAAACTTCAGAAATTTTGAAACATCAGAGGAAAGGAGAACAGCTGCCCAGTCAGCATAATGGAAGTAGCTTTTTAAGACAGAACTTTGCAAACACTTTGAAGATTGATAAATTATAGCCTGCAAGGCTGACTCTGATAACAGGGATGCAGTCTTGATGACCCAGGAGATCCTTTCCAATCCTTTTCTATAAACTTGAATACAGGAACTGGAATACTTGTCGATCAGTCTTCTTACTGATAATGCTTGCGATGATAGTTTCTAATACTAAATAATACTAAAAAAAGAAGTCACTTGTTCCTTTATCACCTGTTACTCTGAAGGAAGATATAGAGGAGAGAGGTATAACCTTTTGTGAATCATAGAAATCTGTAAGAGTGCAGATCTTTTTTCTGTTTACATTGGACAGTATTTTTTGCATATATCTAACATGGTAGTGTTTTACATAGATAAAGGAGTTGATCACAAGGGTAAAAGTTATGATAAACTAATACAAATATTTGCATTTTAAGTACACATTTTTATTGTATAACCAGAATCACATGTAATAGAAATAGGCGTGGGGAGGGACTTAAAGAAGCAATTTAATTTATTCCCTGAGGGATGAACTATACCATACAGCACTCCTGACACATTTGTACATTCAGTTCTTTGTAGATACCTCCAAAGGTGGAACTGTGTGAACTACCCCAGCTATTGCAATGCTTTCGTTGCACTCACTGTTTAGAAAGGTTCACTTAAGCCAGTGCTGAGCTGGGCAAGACTACTTTCCGTGTCTTGCTGACTTTATTCTTCGTTGTAAAGCCTAACATGACATTGCTTCCTCTTTTAGAAAAGGACCATTTCATGAAGCTGAGAACACGGATCAGCCAGGCTCTTTCGAAACAAAGAACTGAAACAAACTAATGTGAGTGATGAGCAAGAACTGGCCCTTAGTAGAAATATTTTAAATAATCTGTTAATAAGAAAAAAACCTCCACACAATTAAAAGGCAGAGGTTTTGAGTTTCAAAGGGAAACACAGAAGCACAAATAACAAGGACAATTGTTTGTTGATAAATTGCAATCTCAGATTTGTGGAACTTAGACAAGGGAGAATACCCTGGTAGAAATAAGCCAGTAAAGATAAGCAAAATGTTTAATTTCTTTTGTTTTCCACATACTGGAAACCAAAGGAATTCTAGTAATAGTTCTAATTTTTTCTAGTAGAAGGGAGAAATGTTACATTAAAAGTATCATGGAAGAGAAAAAATGTTCATGTAATGGAACCGTTTTATATTTTGAAATAATGCAGTGTTACACTTGACCTACTTCCCAGCTTTTGCTGATGTTGAGGTGAGGGAGTTCTGTGTTTTCAGATTGTTTTGTGTTGAATGCATGCCGAAAGCCAATGGCTCTGTGCTCCCAGTGTGCTTACATTCAGACCAGGTTTTCTTCATGCATTCGAAGGGACTCGTTTTGAAGCAGGGGGAAGGACCCAGCCTTTGCCCAGGTTAATTCTGCTGCTCTTTGTGGTTTTGAAGAGGTTTTTCTACATGTAGATCTGTTTGCAACAAATCAGTTTGTTGCTATGCTGTCCTACATGCTTGCCTTTTCATTAAGGCATTTCTAATGTCTCTGAGTTAGGTGCATGACACTTATTTTTCTTACCACAGGAATAAGTAAATACTTTAAATGTAGTTATTTTCCTACAGAGTTAAAATGTTAGGAATTAAAATCCTCAATAAATGACTTTGTTAACAGTATTTCAGGCGTTACACCTTACAGAAACCTCTTGCTTACTTCATATTCTCTGTCTTTACCACAAAGATACGACAGTGCCCCCTTTACCTTGCCAGAGAAGGAATATAAACAGTACTTGCTTTAGATCACATGCAAGTAACTGCTCTGCATTATGCAATGTGATTAAAAGACACATGGTACTGCTCTCAGTATCTGTTGATCACTCTTAAACGAGGTATCTTTAAGGCACCTGTTGCCACCATAGTCCAGGTACTGTGTGTTGAGTAGAGACAGGAAAGAACTCTGCTCATAAAATGATCTTGATTAATGAGGGCTCTATTTTGAGATGGGCTGCAGAGCCAGCTGTGGTTGTAGCTGTGCACCACAAACTGCTGCTTGGTACTTTCTGCAGCTTTGTGTTCCTGCCTCAACTTCTGCATAGGTTGTCACAAGGCAGATGGGAGAGCTCCTGCTTGCACAGGGTGATCTGGCATGGCATTGCAGCCAGGATGATGCTCTGAACAATTTTGCCCAATACCTGGAGTTATGCCATGAACACAAGACATCACGACAATCTATACTAGTCAGCTCCACAAGGGCAAGGACCAAGAGCCTTCAGATTCACTTTTGAAATGCTCTCCTACCTAGCATTAAACCAAGAATTAATGCTCACAGCACTGCTGACATTTGTGAAGTTTAAAAAGTTTATTATTTGTTTAAAATACACAGTAATGAGACGTCTTAATATACATAACTGGTTTCTTAAACAAGGTGGAGGTTTTTTTTAACTACTGATATTTTCCTTTAAGTACAAAGCTTAAAAGTTGTGTGAACTTAATACTGAGCCAGGTAACCAGAACAGAAGGTATCTCTGCTAGCTACATTACACTGACACTGGAGCTCTGCTCAGCAAAATGTTTTAAGAGTACATTTGAACACAGTGATTATCTGATCTACATATTTAGTGGCAGGACACTGGATTATCTGAAGAAGATGTAAACTGATATGGATACTGCAACTCTACTATATTTCAATAGCTATTTTCAGCCTAATTTCAGTGCCTAGAAGTTGTGCCACCACAATACTGCTAAAAGTACTTTCCAATGTAACACATGAATTTTTTTTCTTAAAAGTTTTATCAAATTATTGCAGTTTCAAAATTATCCACTTTTTACTGTTTCTCTAGGAATTGTTACAAATTCATACAAATAAAAGGCACTGTTTCTCCCAAGATATCTGTGAAAGAGTTCTTGATCTGAGAGAGACAACTGCAATACAAAACACCTTACAGGAAACATAGGTGTACCACCTGCAAGCCAACTCCTTTATTGCAATGCATGGTATTTTAACGTTGTACACTATTATTTTATTGCATCATTGACAATTGTATGTTCTTTCATTTCAGCAAAATTTACACACTGTGCTACAAGTTTTTCTCCTCCCTTTTACAACATTTCTATTTGATTCCACTCTGAAATTATACCAGGTATTGTTTCTTCATCCCTACATTGCTTCAGGGAGACTACATATATATAATTTTCTTTGATAATTCATCATACCTCAAAGAAACACAGAGCACTTGTAATTAAATTGCCCAGTTACATGGCCATGTGGTCTGTGTAATTCTTCTTTTGAAGCTGCATTATCTAAACCACAAACTGCAAATTTTCTCATGCTGCAGTTATGAGAAAGGCTGTAGATTAAATTAGATGAAATCATGACTCTAAATTAATGACTTTTACATTCTGAAACTAAATCTGGATAAATTAAATTAGTGTTTTATCACAGGTGAACAACCAAAAGGAAACCAATTATTTAGGACATCTTGACTTAGATATTTTAAAACTCACCTTCTGTGCAGCACGTGTGTTACTTGTTTCTTATCCGGGTACCTTATGAGTCTCAGCTGCAGCATCGTAAAACCATCTCTTAACCATTTTCCACACCTTTTTTTATTTTGTCGTGATCTTCCTTTGGGTTTTTTTCAGGGCTAGGATAATCATAATCAAAATAATAACTAAAACCTACTTTCTTTTCTGAGTCCTTTCTTGTATTTTATTTTGGAGTTTCTTCTGTCCTATATAAGCTGATGCATAAAATCTAGTTTAGATATAAAAGTACTGATTTGTAAAATCCCAAAGTTCCTATGAGTACTAATCATACTTGAAACACATTACTAATGCCTTGAATATTTATTGCCTCAAAAACGCACAGGTTCTTTGGCAATTTAATACATGCATTGCCTTTGTAGACCTTCCTTATTCAGCGCAAAAATTTGTGCATACTAGCATAGCAAGATTTCTGGATAGAAGTACTACTCCTAAAAATTAAACTGAAACTTTCTAAATTAGAAACAAAGTCTGGTTATGCTGTTGGGCATCAAGTATTTATAAGCAAGCTGAAAAATGACTTATAAAAAAAGTTACTAACAGTGGTTTAAGACTTCTCTTTTTTTTTTTTCCTGAGGATGATGGTCTCACTAAAATAAATATTTAGTGACAATAATTTTAGTCAATAACAGTTCAATGCATGTACGAATTTCAGATTACTACTAGGTATTGGATTTTGGTAGTTAGGAAATTGAACCAGATGAGACCTCTATGGTTCATTGCACATAGTTCCATGAAGCTGAAATAATACATGTTTATTACATTTTATTACATTTTTAAATTAGTTTTCATTCACCATTACTGTTGGAATACTATTTCAGAACTTCATTTCTGTGATTAGAAACTTATTTTTGCTTTAACTGCGGAGAGTTGCCTACTACTGGGACTGATTCTGACAAAGATTAACTGAAATGAGTAGGAGTTTTGCTTGGAGAAGGGCTGATGATTAAACTTTAAAATATGTAATGCATTAGGAAGCTCCCAAACGGAGATCTCAACTGGTGGGAGTTTTTATGGTTCCATTACTACAGCTCTTTTAAAGACACAGTGCTGAGTTAACTGTTGGTGAACATGAACCATCATTCTGGCCGTGCCGTACCTTGGCCCGCTCCCTGAGGCTGGTTTCTCTTACAGGTCAGCACATCTTAGCTTGGCTGCCCAGCCTCACTTGGCCCCAGCACTGCTGCTGTTGCCAATAAATCAAACTTTCCTTTCTCCCACACTCTCAGTCAATGTGCAGGTGGGTTCTATGGCTTCTTTGCAGTGTCTTGTGTCTCAACACAAAACCTGCACAACTCCAGTCTGCATTCAGGTCTCCTGCCCATCAGTAGCAGGTGACAGCCACACAGTGGAATTGAGATGTGACTCGTATGTGTCATTATTATCCACGATATTATGGATTGCACATTGCTTATGTCCAGCTGAACAGCTGGCACTGGGGTTTACTAGAAGTGTGCAATTTTAAAAATTATTAAAAATTTTAACCTGATTAATGGTATCTGTATACAACACTGCAGAAATCAACACAGGACCTCAGAAGAGTTGGTGAAGAGGTGAATTTTGAAGAAAAGGCAACCTCTGACATAAGAGGTAGGAAGAATGGATTTTTTTTTTTTTTTTTTTAAACAAACCCTACTAATTACAGTCCCTTAACTGTCTGTGAGGATTACTGGAGAAAACATTCCTTTGGACCCATTTTTCTTACCATCTGTGATCTCACAAGTTTCATGCAGTCAATAAATTTACTGTTTAATGTTTGTTTGTTTGTTCTGTAGGGCATTGGGACCATGACCAGGTCTTCACTGAGCAGTGAGCCATGGGAATAAGATATAAAAAGAGGATTGTGGATCCTGAGCTGTGAAATCCACTCAAATCAGGAATTTATTAACAAAAACCTGTTTTGCGTGTGTCTCAAGGCTCGTGTTTCCAGTGGATTCCCTCATGTGTCATAAGGGTGAGATAAGATCCATCTTCATTCTTCCCTTTTGTGAGGACACTACTGTCAGCCCAGACACTTATTTTCTTCAGAAAAAATTCTGAACGAGAAATGTGTCTGTCTGAAACTGTTCAATGGGCTCTGGGAATGCAGAAACACCTGCAGGCTATGCACTCAGCAACCTTGCACCTTTGGAAGACTGGCTATAATGACAGAGCTACTAAAGATCAGTAAAAGACCTAATTTGGAAACAAATTATTATGTCTTCTGAATGAAGGTTTTTCCCTTTGAAAAGGCAGAAAATACAATGCACACGCGTTGCCTGGTGATTCAGGTGTGAAGCAATGCTAAAGGAGTAGATGACATTTATTGTGGAAGTCTAACACATTTTCTGTGCAAGGATATTAGTGAGAGAGTTGCTGGTACAGCTTCACTGCTGCTGGGAAGTGCCAAAGTGCTAATGCAGAGTTCTGCTGTGACTACTGGTGCCTCGATATACAGAATCACAAAATCAGAGTGGATCAGGTTGGAAGGGACCACAGGGGGTCATCTGGTCCAACCTCCCTGCTCAAGCAGGGTCATCCTAGAGCACATGGCACAGGATTGTGTCCAGACACTTCTTGAATATCACCAGGAGGGACACTTCACAGCCTGTCTGGGCAACCTGTTTCATTTCTCAGTCACCTGCATAGGTATAGAAGTTCTTCCTCATGTTCAGGTGGAACTTCCCATGCATCAATTTCTGCAAATGAAACTGGTGAAGGGTCTGGAGCACAAGTCCTCTGAGGAGCAGCTGAGGGAGCTGGGGTTGTTTAGTCTGGAGAAACGGAGGTTTATCACACTTTACAACTACCTTAAACGAGGCTGTAGACAGGTGGGGGTTGAACTCTTCTCCCAGGTGACAAGTGATACGATAAGAGGAAATGGCTTCAAGTTGCACCAGTGGAGGTTTAAACTGGATGTTAAGAAAAATTTCTTCAGTGAAAGGGTGGTCAAGGATTGGAACAGGCTGCCCACGGAAGTGATAGAATCACTGTCCCTTGAAGTTCAAAAAATACCTAGATCTGGTGCCTACAGACAAGGTTTAATGTTGGACTTGCGAGTGATGGTTAACAGTTGGACTCAATGATCCAAGAGGTCTTTTCCAACCTGTACGACTCTATGATCCTTGCTCTTAGGGATACACTGTTCTTGAGCTTGGAGGAAGTGGTGCTTGAATATTGACTAGCTCTCTTGGAACCAACTTCCCTGCAGGGCTGGTTCCCATGGGATTCTTCCAAGAAGGTCACTGAAAGTTAGCTCTCCTGAAGTGCACAGTTGTGTTCTTACTTGCTGCACTTCTTCCTCCATGCAAGATACTGAATCTCATGGCTGCTGTAGCCAAGGCTACCCCTAACCCTCATATCTGCAACAAAGCCTTCCCTGTTTGTTGGTACATGGTCAAACAGCTCACCATTACTCATTTTTTCCTCCACCACCTGTGTCAGGAAGTTGTGGCCAACGCTTTCCAGAAACCTCCTGGACTGTTTGTGCTTTGCCAGATTGTTCCTCCAGCAGATATCAGGGTGGTTGAAGTCCCCCACAAGAACCAATGCCTGTGACTTTGTGGCTGCTTCCAGCTGTCTGTAAAAGGCCTCATCTACTTCCTCCTCATGATCAGATGGCCTGCAGCAAACACCCACACAGTGTCACCCGTACCAGTCTGCTCTTTAAACCCAACCCATAAACTCTTGACTTGCTCATCATCCACCCAAGACAGAGCTCGATTCAATCCAAGTGTTGCCTCGTTGCATAGAGGGCAACTCCAGCACCGCCCCTCCCTGGTCTGTGTTTCCTGAAGGGTATGTGGCCCTTCACACAAGATAGAGCAGTTCTGAACGATGACAGATAGCCCTGTGCTTTAAATGCCAAAGGAGCCATAGCTACACTAGAATTCATACTTTGCCCCACTGTTGTTAGCAACAGAAAGGTTTTCCTGGAAAAATTAAAATTAACATGGACACAGTCTGGTAGAATTGTATTCCTTCTGGTTTTGAGAATGATGTAAGTTCTCTTTAAAGGATAGACCTACAGCATTAAATATTCAGAGAGGTTCTTAGCATTAAAAATAAATACACATCAGTGCACAATGCATACAAGAGAATTAGTTAGCTGACATTTATAGTATATATGCAATTATGTACACCTGAATGAGCAAATTCAGGTGCACGTGTGTAATGAAACTGTGTTTAAAAAGCTTGGCCTCCTGTCTGTCCTCTTCTCCAGGGAATGCAGTGGTATATCTGGAACAGCCAGGCTGTTACTAAACAGTGGGAAAATTGCTTTTGAAACTTGTGCTTGCAAAAAATGTTTTTCCTTGATGTGCAAATCAATTTGCTTTTGTGGATGCAAGGATGCAAAAAATGTTTTTCTTCAAATGAAAAAAAATTTTAAAAAGTGCTTCTGTAGCAAACTAATTAGGTTGCTATCTAAAATGTTTTGTTTAACGCCTGATTTCTTTTCTAAATATATAAATACCAGCTAGTGTTTTAAAGCTTCTGTAACTGTGAATGGCTCTGCTGTCCCTCACTGCAAGCTACATTTTTATTACTTCTTCCCAAGAAATTTATTTTGCTGACATGGGCCCTAATCCAGTAAAGTGTTAAAACATATGCTTAATTTTAAGCGAGTTGAATAAAGCCAACAAAACTTTCCTATGCCTAAATCTAAGTACAAATTTGTGTTTGGCTTAGCTGGGGTTGTAGTTTCTGGGTTATGATCTAGAGGGCTGTGTGTATTTTGCAGAATGGATGCCCTCCTGAAGGAAGAACAGAGCTTTGTGGAGTTTTAAGGTATTTTGTTATTTATCAGAAGATCTTGAGATGAAAAAAGTGCCAACAAGTGAACACTATAATTTTTGGACATGAATGCGTTCCTTTAAATATGTATGTCATGCATCGCCTAACAAACTTCCCCCAATTTCCTCTTCTTCCTCTACGTGACATTGTAGTAGCTGAAAACAGCTGCAGTGGTAGCTGATTGTTTTCATAAATGACCACCTTCTTTTCTGCATTGGTTTTCCTAGATGTATCAAGAATTTTATCTTGGAAAAGAGATGGCCTTTCTTAATGCTAGTGAGTTGATGATTTGGAAGTTTAGTATTTCTTAATATTTTGTTGTGTGATACTGAAATGTTTTTAACTGTGGGTGCACACAAATGATTTTTTTCCCACAGAAAAGGTGAAACCATGGGAGATTATGACTGAAACACAGCTCAATTTGGAACTCGAAAGTCACACAAGTAGAACAGGAACTTAAGGATTCTGATGCAGTAGCTAGAGGACAACTGATTACACAGTGAACTGCATTCCCGCAATTTTCACTTCTGCTGGCAATCTCAGACAGACCTAGTACACAGTGGACCTGGAATCAGAGCTGCCTTCTCCTTAAAAGGGCTTGCATGAGACCCAGAAGAAAACAAACTGGTACAGTGCGTATATAAGCTCACATGACCGATTCTGTTTTGTTACACCAGTGAGTTTTCCACTCAAAAGGGGGATCCAGTACCCCTCTCCTTCAAAATTGACTCTAATACCTATCAGCACTAGAAAGCTCTGCGTTGCCTTTCTTTTTTTTCATGTGGGATGGCTTAAAGGCTTTGTGTGTTTCATTTGTACCATGCAAGCTGTCAAGTACTGCAGCTGAAGAGAAGAAAGAATGCAGAGAATTTGTACTAAGCTTTAATTTTCCTTAATAGCAGGCACAGGATTTGTTCAGAGAGTTTTATTATTGGGTGATAAGTTTAGGTAATTACAGCAGTGAGGCAGAAGGCCAGAAGAAGAAGGAGAAATCTAATACCATGAAACATTTAGGTTTAGAGAGTACTTCGGGTTATTTTTTAAAATATACTAGCCACCTGCAAACAGCCTCCTGCCCATTTAGGGAAATTTAAACACAATATAATTATTGCACCTTGTGTGTTAACATATATAATAAGATTAAGTATCTTGCAGTTTGCACTCCCACTTCTCACATTTACAAAATGTCTAAAGGAAAGGGATTTGGCTGAAGTCACTGAGACAGAAGAGGTTAAAATTGGTAGCTAGAAAAAGAAAGAGCTGTAAGACATTCTGCAAGGGTTTTTACTATGAAAACATTCATGCCTGATTTGTATCTGGAACAGGGAAGTCATTTGTTTGGACTTCAAGGTAGGTTTCCTGTCTCAACTCAGCAAGTTATACCTGTCCAGAAACACTTAAACCGATTCTTTGTCTCAAGTTTCAACACAGCCTAAAGTTTAAGCAAGTGATTGAAAGGTATTGGAATAAAGATGGACGTTAGCAAGAGACTAAAGGTGTCTTGCTGATGAAGACCCTAGAGACATGCAGCAACTATATACTAGTATTATATAAATCTTAAGAAAAGTGGAAGTAAATTTTAATCGTTACTTTCTACTCCATTTCCCACAAAGCATAAGAAACAGTGGATTTGGGAAGAAACATAATCCGTGTTTCTCCTGTAGTATTTTGAAGCCTCAAATGGTCTTGGCTTTTTATATTTTATGTCACTGAATTATCATAACACAGTTTAATAAAAAAGGTTTATGATAGCATTAAGTAATACTAAATTTGTCTCCCTAGTAGATATTGACTCAACTATACGTCATATGAACAAATGAGCTTTTATTCACACATTTTTAATTCTCTTATTCAGAGCACTGAAAGATGTGTCAAGGATGTACTTTTCCCTGCTTACTCAAAAGATTGATTTAATATGACTGTCTTTCCCAGTTTTAAAACAATTATTGAAAAAAAACTTCAGAATTGCTTTGGGTAGGCAAAGAAATTTTCCTTCAAGTGTAAACATTCTCCTAAGACGCTCATGATCAATACAAACAAATGTGGTTTTTTCAATGCATTAAAAAAAAAATCTTACCAAGTCTCAAAAACATGCTATTTCTGTACGTCATTTTAATACATAGACTACAATAATGCTCCACTGTAACACAGGTCACTATGCTTTTACAATTGAAAGGCCTGGGTAGGCTGGCTGTCCTCAAAATCTCAATGGATTTTCCTTCAGCAAAGGCCTTATCCAAATCTTGTGAAGCTGCTAGAACTCATGAACCACTAAGGCACGTCTTAATCACATCCTTATCGCGAATGTCATGTTTGCGCTCTGCTTCTAAATAGATGAGCTGCTAGGAAGTGAAAAAGCTGGTGCTATCTTGAAGAAAGGACAGCAGCAACCTGTAAAAAGGAGGGAGTCTCAACAGTAATAACAGGAGCTGTTTGCATTCTGCAGATTGCAAAGAAAAACATCAGGGCACAACAGCTTTTTGTAACTGCACACAGCTGGTAACTTCCACATGGAATGGGAGAAGTACAGTACGTGAAGCTTCTTGTGAAATTAGGTGAATTTCTGTGTTTCCTTGTCATCTTATTAATTTAAATTCTAATTGTTTTTGTAGGAGAAGCTGTGGTTGCAACCTCAGGCTAGAAGCGTGCAAAGACTGTTCTTGGCCAATGAATGCTACTTCTGTTTTTGTCACCCTCCCAACAGAAGGACTGACAGACCTTCTATCTAGAAGAACAACAAAGAAATTGCCAGTTGAATGCTCAACGGAAAAGTGTCTTTAAAGCTGCCAATGCTACCTTCTTCTGCTGTGGAATATGACTTTTAAATTCAGTTTCAGAAATAATTATGCCAATTGTTGTGGATTTTAACTGGATTCATCCTCTTACCTTTTCTAAAGAGCACTCTCAGGAAATTTCGGCATCAGAATGGTCAGTAGCAAGCTGATGAAATTGACTGTACTTTGTAGAAATAGCTTTTCTGTACAATATGTTTAGAATAATTCCCCAATCTCATTTAAAATTTCATTTTCTAGCAGGAAAAAATATAAACAGTCTGATAAAGGTTTAAAAAACATGATATATTTAAAGGTTTAAAAAACATGAACTCATACCTTCTATGGCGAAAAGGCGGGTAATCTCTAAAATCTTCAGGGAAAGAAGCAAGGCCTGTGCCTCACAGGTGACTGAACTTTGATTGCACCACGGTAAGAGTTATACACAGAATTTATTATTAGATCTGCCTAGTTCTTGTTTCAGAAACATAGGAAAACAGTTCATTTTTGAATCTCAGTACAAAAAACTAATTTCCTAAATAGTTGTTCTTTGATTTTGGAAAGGTGTTAAAAACTGATTCCAAATTAGCTTCTATAGGAGGAGAGAAGAGCTACTTCAGCAACGGGCTCAGACATAGATGTGGTGTGGGGAGTCTGGAAAAGGGGGGGAAGGACGGTGCAGCTCACTCACATGATCCCAGTGCTTAAGCATTGCAGTAAATTCTGCTGATAGCACAGTGAGAGGTGGTCTCACTTTCTTGTGGTAAATCCCTGTTTTAGCAAACCTAGGCAAAAGGGTCAAATATTTAACTTGGTATTAAACTTAGCAAAATAAACTGAGTTTCTTGCGCACAAAACATATTCACGTAAGTATATTATCCTATTTGTCTGAAAGGTCAGGAATGGCTTAGGAATGTTTGAAACAGTTGTGTTGGAAGAGCTGAAGAGCAGGGTGCTTGAGCAATGACCAGGCAAACCATGAACTGTCTACAGCTCAGGTCACAAAAGGGAAAGGTTTGATTAATGTATCCGGACACTTAGAGTTGGGCAATGTCTGGTACAGCTGTCATCTGATGTTCCCACTGCATCTTCTTTCTAGGTGCCCCATTTCCCATTTTTGTAATGGACTCTAATAATTTCTGTCTCAGTTTGGGGAAATACTGTTTTGCTTACAACGAACAAACAGATTTCAGTGACTCTCAACCTTGCATTAGCTTGACACAAGATAGGCTGAGTAATAAGCTTTGGACACGTGTGTTTCATGCTCCATGCTGCTGATGCACAAAAAAACTGCAGAATTCTCTGTTGCAGCTTACGAAAACAACTGATCCTTACTGGAATGTATACACACACACACACACACACATACATATATTTCCACATTTTGTGAGGGGGAAAAAACCTGTCTTCCTCTTCCCTTTTTTTCTATTTTTTCTCCCTCGCAGCATAACAACTCAGTATTAGACTCGTTGGTATTCTCTCTCTCCCTGCCTACTCCAAGTAGTCAGTCTGTGCAGTTGCTTCCCTTGGGATTCTGACAGCTTTAACTAAATGTAGTTGAGAGGAATTTTTTCACTAGTTAATGCTTTCATTTGGAAAATGTATTTTCAATCATTTCTGCAAATATCCATTGTTTCAACGGCAAAGTTGACTTTATTTCTTGTAACAGAACACTTAGCCTAAATTGTCACAAGTAATTTAGTTCCTGCCTACAGCACGCTACATGTTTTATTAGTTTGTGTCATTCACTGTTGCAGTTGTTAATTGGCCAGTCTAACAGCTGAGGTCTTGCGAGGAAAGGGCAGCTCTCGCAAAAAGTGCAGCTCTCTCTTGTCACACCACTGAAATGGATAGTGCAAGGGACAGTTTTAAGGTTTGAGATGATTATGGCCTGGCCATTTCGTAGTGCCTTTCACACACTGGCATGTGCTGGAAATCTGTGGTGCTTCTGGGAGTTAGAGTAGTGGAGGAAATCTTTCTCTCTATTGATTCCAGCCCAGTCCCACTGTATGGGGAAAGCTGAAAGCTTCAGCACATCCCATACCTTGCCAGGCCCCATTCTAGGTTGCAGGGTTTTACACAGTTTCCCTTTGCTATAGATGATAAAGATTGCTTTAAAATTATTTCTGCATCTGACTGTATTTTTCAGGGTAAGATGACACAAGAATAGATGGATGGACTGTCTATTGTTGGACAACATGGACAGCACCTGCTCACTGCGGAGAGGAAGGAGGAGGATTCAAGAGATGAAGGAAGAATGGAAATATAGGAAGAGTAAGGAGTAGATAGCGTAAGGTATCACAAGCCCAAAACCCAACTGATTTGCTGGATGATGTTACAAAATTATGAGAAAGTTGTCTTTTCATTTAAGATGAAACTTCTCAAATTACAGAAATATAAACACCTACTTGGATACCCCACTAAAATTAAGGATGCCTGTCGTGGACTGGGCCAGGGTGTTGGTGGAGCTGAGAGGGGAAGAAGGATTCACCAGCATACCGGGCCCTGCTCGCCTGGCGGCATTTTGGGGAGACGATTAGTCAGAGCTCCACCTCAGAGGGATGATGGAAATCACGTACTCTGTGTAAAGTGGAGGAAGGGCTGATAGGCTGATANCCCGCGCATCCCGGTGTCCCGCTGGTGTCCCGCTGATGTCCCGGGAGCGCAGAGGCGGCGGCCCCGCTCCCACCCCCGCCCCGCCCTGAGGGCGGAGCCGGGCAGGCCCCGCCCCCGCGCTCTCCGCCGCCCCGGCGCCCATTGGCGCGCGGCGCATCCCCGATAGCGCTCGCGGCGCGGTCTCGCGATGCTGGGGCCGCCGCCGCCGCCATATTGTCGCTCTATTTTGATTCGGAGCGCAGCGAGTGCGGGGGGAGGGNTCTACAGCTCAGGTCACAAAAGGGAAAGGTTTGATTAATGTATCCGGACACTTAGAGTTGGGCAATGTCTGGTACAGCTGTCATCTGATGTTCCCACTGCATCTTCTTTCTAGGTGCCCCATTTCCCATTTTTGTAATGGACTCTAATAATTTCTGTCTCAGTTTGGGGAAATACTGTTTTGCTTACAACGAACAAACAGATTTCAGTGACTCTCAACCTTGCATTAGCTTGACACAAGATAGGCTGAGTAATAAGCTTTGGACACGTGTGTTTCATGCTCCATGCTGCTGATGCACAAAAAAACTGCAGAATTCTCTGTTGCAGCTTACGAAAACAACTGATCCTTACTGGAATGTATACACACACATACACACACACATACATATATTTCCACATTTTGTGAGGGGGAAAAAACCTGTCTTCCTCTTCCCTTTTTTTCTATTTTTTCTCCCTCGCAGCATAACAACTCAGTATTAGACTCGTTGGTATTCTCTCTCTCCCTGCCTACTCCAAGTAGTCAGTCTGTGCAGTTGCTTCCCTTGGGATTCTGACAGCTTTAACTAAATGTAGTTGAGAGGAATTTTTTCACTAGTTAATGCTTTCATTTGGAAAATGTATTTTCAATCATTTCTGCAAATATCCATTGTTTCAACGGCAAAGTTGACTTTATTTCTTGTAACAGAACACTTAGCCTAAATTGTCACAAGTAATTTAGTTCCTGCCTACAGCACGCTACATGTTTTATTAGTTTGTGTCATTCACTGTTGCAGTTGTTAATTGGCCAGTCTAGCAGCTGAGGTCTTGCGAGGAAAGGGCAGCTCTCGCAAAAAGTGCAGCTCTCTCTTGTCACACCACTGAAATGGATAGTGCAAGGGACAGTTTTAAGGTTTGAGATGATTATGGCCTGGCCATTTCGTAGTGCCTTTCACACACTGGCATGTGCTGGAAATCTGTGGTGCTTCTGGGAGTTAGAGTAGTGGAGGAAATCTTTCTCTCTATTGATTCCAGCCCAGTCCCACTGTATGGGGAAAGCTGAAAGCTTCAGCACATCCCATACCTTGCCAGGCCCCATTCTAGGTTGCAGGGTTTTACACAGTTTCCCTTTGCTATAGATGATAAAGATTGCTTTAAAATTATTTCTGCATCTGACTGTATTTTTCAGGGTAAGATGACACAAGAATAGATGGATGGACTGTCTATTGTTGGACAACATGGACAGCACCTGCTCACTGCGGAGAGGAAGGAGGAGGATTCAAGAGATGAAGGAAGAATGGAAATATAGGAAGAGTAAGGAGTAGATAGCGTAAGGTATCACAAGCCCAAAACCCAACTGATTTGCTGGATGATGTTACAAAATTATGAGAAAGTTGTCTTTTCATTTAAGATGAAACTTCTCAAATTACAGAAATATAAACACCTACTTGGATACCCCACTAAAATTAAGGATGCCTGTCGTGGACTGGGCCAGGGTGTTGGTGGAGCTGAGAGGGGAAGAAAGATTCACCAGCATACCGGGCCCTGCTCGCCTGGCGGCATTTTGGGGAGACGATTAGTCAGAGCTCCACCTCAGAGGGATGATGGAAATCACGTACTCTGTGTAAAGTGGAGGAAGGGCTGATAGGCTGATATAGGGCTGATACTATTTCTGATAGAAAGCGTCTGGCAATTCCCTCGAAACAAGCATTTTGGATGTAAACTGGGGTGGGTAGGGTTTCAATTAACATTAATTTTCTTAGCGTTTTTTTTCCCTTTGCAGATGCTGTCCTTCCTTCCTCAGCCCTTTCAGACCCTGCTCGCTTTCCAGGCGGGCAGCCCACCTACCCGCCACCGCCGCTTCCCCCTCTCCCTCCTCTGGCGCCGGGGCCGGCGGAGCGGTGGCAGCAGGGCAAGAAGCGGCCGCCGCGGGTTCCCGCGCATCCCGGTGTCCCGCTGGTGTCCCGCTGATGTCCCGGGAGCGCAGAGGCGGCGGCCCCGCTCCCACCCCCGCCCCGCCCTGAGGGCGGAGCCGGGCACGCCCCGCCCCCGCGCTCTCCGCCGCCCCGGCGCCC